>PVKN010009968.1:0-23172 GCA_004027915.1 Capromys pilorides
TTTTTTTTTTTTTTAACTTTTGGGGACAGGGTCTTACCAAGGACAGTAGTTCAGGCTAGCTGTGAAGTCCAGGCTAGCCTCAAACTTGTAGCAATCCTTCTGCCTCAGCCTCCCAAGTGCTGGGATTACAGGTGTGTGACATCATGCCCAGCATCACCTAGCCATTTTGCATGGTACCATCATTCCCCTATTAATGTAAAATAGTCTTTCCGAGGCGGCCCACAGGTGACTTTATAAAATGATCTCCATTGCGAATCTCTGAGATAGCCAGCGTCCTCCCTGAACCAAGACGCAGCCCACACACTGAAATTCATACATCAACAACCAGGAAGGTGAGACACACGCAGGCCACCTCATGCTGGAGGACTGAGATCTCCTGTGAGCAGCAGAGGCACAAGGGAGCCGCCAGCCCGGGAGGTGCAGTGTTCAGGCGGTGGTGGCTGCATCCCTGATTTATTCTTCATGAACTAAGGAGGGCTCCACAGAAGGGAGGGAAGAGGTGGAGGAATGCTAGCCTGCCAGGGGCCTCAGCAGGGAGGTGTGGCCACTGCTCCTGAATGTGAGCAGACGTGGGCGCTTGTGAAGGTTGGGCTCTTTTTGAGCCCTTCAGTGGAAACATCTTTTGGGAAGGCTACCCTGTTACTTTAGTCTTAGTTCTGAAGATAGTCAGTTTCCACTGTGCATGAGAACTAAGCCAGCACCAGGGAGTCAGCAAAAAGCACCCAGACCTAGTTCTGTCATGTGGAGATGCACATGTGGGGACCACCGCTTTCTGTCGTGGCTGCCAAGACTGACGGTACAGAGTCCTGGGCGCCTCTGTCCTCTTCCCACTGGGAAAAATGTGTGCCCAGTCACTGGCGGTTCTTTGTGAAAAACACAGCTTTGCCACAAAAGAAAAATAAAAAAAGAGGAAGAGAAAGGTAGTAAACAGAAGGGAGAGGGAGGGGAGAGGAGTCACTTCCTCTGAGGACACAAGCACCACTTAGCCACAAACACAAAGGTGCTCCCCTGTCCCACCACAGACCTGCTGAGCACGCTCCTTACAGAGGCACAGAGGTGCTCGCAGCCTTCAGGTAGGCACGGGCTTCAACCCAGGAGGAAGGGTTGAGGTCACAGAGTCCTGCTTAACCTTGTAGGGATCACGGACCTTAGGAAAATCAGTGGTCCCTTTAGGACTTTTATACCAAAAACAAACAAAAAGCCATGTATATGTCTCAGCGCCCAGTTTTCCTTATTTTCAGGAGCTGCATGGCCACATCATGTGCCTGAATTTCCTGGAGCTCCAGAGACCTGGTATCGGGAATTCCTAGGCAGGCACATGCCACATGCCTTTGATACCAACACCCTCGGAGACTGAGGCAGAAGGAGCATAAGTTTGAGACAACCCTGGAAAATTTAGTAACTTAGCAACTCTCTCTCTCAAAACAAAAAATTTTTAGATGTTTTTAAGAGCAGCGCCTTAGGCTCAAACACTGTTGAAACAAGAGCCTCTTGATTGGTATAAAAGCACCTTGGAGTTCTCTAGCCACGGTCAGCAGCCTCTGGGCTGGGCGGCCACAGCAGCTGGGAAACAGAGATCATAACTGGCCTGTGGGCAGCACAGGTCACAGGGGAATCCTCCCTGAGCTCACGGTCTTCTGACAACGGCCGAGCTCCTTTAGGAGGCCCTGGGTAGAGCCTGCAAAGCCAGTCGCGTACCACTTTTGAAAAGCATAGTACCAAGGTGGGCAACAGAGGGGCCGAACCCAACAGTGCGAAAAGGTTAAGATGCCACGGGCAGTCAGGCCCTGACCACAGAGCAGTAGTGGTCACATGGGTCCTCCACCTCATAGACATTCTCCTCGGTGCTGTAGATGTGCTCCTCCACAGTATAGACGTCCTCCACGGTGTAGACGTTCTCCTCGATGGTATAGATGTTCTCTGAGCGAATCCCTTCTGCTCCTGCATTGGCTAATCCCGAGGGAGGAAGGTTGGCCAATGTGATGAGGCTGTGGGGGAAAAAAGCTGCAGCTGACTTAGGCATTTGCAGGTAACAGCTCTGTGGGAGAGGCCCGGAGCACCTCGGAAGGGGCAGCGGCAAAGGCCCAGCGTGGTCCTTGGCAGCACAGTGGCTGAGGGAAAGCCCTGGACGTTGGTGACTGCTAAGGCAGCTTTAACTCATCTCAATTTTCTTAGGTATAAAAACTGCATTTTTTTTTTTCCTCAGAAATCACAGGCTGAAGAGCCTAGGTGAAGCACCGCGATAGCTGTAACTTCCTGACAAATGGTTCAGAGAAGGTGACAGTGCACAGAGAGAAACAGGCCGTGCCGCTCCCAACTGAGGCGCTCGGGGGAAGGGGCTGCTGGCTCCTGCTCTGGTATTGCTCTCTTACTGTTACCACAATGCCACTGTGGCCTTCAACAGTTTCAAAAGGAAACAAAAAAGTGAATGCTATAGATCTAATCAGAATTGAGTTTGAATATTGTCTTACAGTATTCTATGGCTAGAGTAAATTGAGTTACTTTTTGTTTTTATTTAAGAAATATTCAATGTATTACGCACTATTCTATATACCTAGAGGAACAGCTGCAAACAGAATATAAAAATCCCACTAGTGCTGTATATTTGTAAGCTTTATGTCTCAGCATCCTCATCTATGAAATGGAAAGAGTGAAAGCCCCACCTCACAGAGCTATTGCAAGAAGTTGTCATTCATTTATTAATAATGGTCACTCCCAGGCTGGAGGCACACGCCTGCACCTGCAGCTACTTGAGAGGCCCAGTCGGTAAGATCAGAAGTCGGGCTCCAGCTGAAGCAACTTAATGATAGCCTGTCTCAAAATCCGAAAAGGAAAAAACTGAATAGGGCTTGGGTTGTAGCTATGGTAGAGCCCTTGCCTAACAGATGTAAAGCCCCAGGAACTCAGGTCTGCCTGCCTGCCTGCCTGCCTGTCTGTCTGTCTGTCTCTGTCTCTGTCTCTGTCTCTCTCTCCCTCTCTCTCTCTCTCTCTCTCTCTCTCTCTCTCTCTATATATATATATATATATATATACATATATATATATAATTAATAGGGGACTGGGATGGGGTACTTATGTCCATAGAGCAGACAAGTTCATAATTGCATTCAAAGTTTATAATTTAGAAATGCATATAAACTACATAATTTTACAAATGATGCATTAATGAATATCAGTGTTTCCTGTCAATATTCTATTTCTTTGTCTTAACTGAGGAAGAATGTGGACACTATTCGGTATTTCATCTTTGGTGTTTGCGATGCACCATTTCTCTCTGGGATTCTTGTCTGCTGGATGTTTGAGTCAGGGGCTCACCCCGCAGTGCAGCCTGGACTTTAGCTCACGCTGCAGCCCCTGCCGAATTCATCTTGTGGCCAAGTGCTGCCTCTGTCCCTGGAGCGCTGGGATCACAGGTCTGTGTCACCACACCCAGCTAAAATACTACATTTTACTTAGTCTAGAATGGTGCTTTAATATAGGACTCAACAGCATTTTTTTTCAGAAGTATGTTCCATTCTCAAATATAAAATGGCAGAAAAATTTAAAATGCAGCAATTCTGTAAGCTGCGCTTGTTGCAAATGAATGCACACAGAGAATCAGGGGAGGACATTAAGGCAAGGACCTGTAACAGCTCCATACTTCTCAGGCCCAATTCTGTATTATGGTCACCTCAAAGGTCAGGCTCCATGTTTGGGGGTGGGGTATGAACTCAGGACCTTGCACTCCTCAGGGAGGCGCTTGCACCACGGAGCTATAGCCCTGGCATGAAGGTCAGGCTTTGTGGTACGTGCCTGTAATCCACGCTACTTGGAAAGCTGAGGCAGGAGGATTACAAATTTGAAGCTTCCTTGGACAACTCAGCAAGGCTGTCTCAAAATAAAATTAAAATGCTGAGGATGAAGCTAAGTGCTAAAGTACTTGCCTATCAGGTGTGGAGCCCCAGGTTCAATCCCCAGCAACACATACACACACACACACACACACACACACATACAAAACACCTAGAGAGCTTTTTAATGGATTATTTGTTCTGTTCTCAACTGAGATTCTGACTCAGTTGCTCTGGGATCGGCCCTACATGCTGCGCAGAGGTGCTCAGATGATCCTAGAATTCAACCAGGGATGATGTCAACTGAATTTGGTTATTAAATAAAACTCTGAGAATAGAGTCAGGGATTTCGTTCGTTTTGAAAACTCCCATGTCCAGCCCAAACCCTGGAAAGTGGGCTTTTACTTCCCGAAAAACAGCATGAATAGTGGTAAGACACAGTGCACATTAATGGAATATAAACACTATAGCATACCAACTGCAGAAGCACCATGTTGAATTTGCATTTCAGAGTTAGACTGTTTTGGTTCAGGCCTAGAACATCCCCCAAAATCTCACGTGTTATGGGGACGCTTCTGGATGGCTCATGGGGGCGCCTGGAATGAGCATGTTGTCGGGTGTGGAGGAGGGGCCTAGGGTGACTGGACAGGGCCTCTCCTCCCTGGCTCCCCCACTCACCTGTTCCCTGGTGCATGAGGTATGAGCACCTGCTTCCACCAAGGCCCCCAACCACCTCCCCTCCTGCCTTGGGGCCAGGAGCCCGCGCCTCAAAGCTGACCCCACGAGTCCCATCCCACCCCCACTAAGGTGCAGGTGCAGGGTGCTGCATCTCAGTAAAGACTAAGTGGCCACACACAGGCGCGGTGATGGCGGACTTTTAGTTCCAATGACAGAAACAGCCCATGAGGCACCTGTGACCTGGCTCGCTCCACTAGTCTAGGGCACAGAAGAAGTGTGGGTTCAGTTTAAGGCCCACGTCAGAGCTTCTCAGAGATGCCCTCTCTCGGACCCACCACACTCACCTTGCATTCTGTAAGTTATTCTTCCTGTGAAAGTAACCTGGGCAAAAGGAGAAAAAAGGTTAATCAAAGTACTTTTACAGATACAAAATAAAATAAGCTGTTATGGTTGATACATGTGTCGACCTGAGAAATGGCAGTTGTACATCCTGGCGTGAGAAGGACCTGCTCTTCCCCCTAGGATGGTGCTCACTGTGTCAATTTGAGAAGTTTAAAAGGTCAGCAAAGTGAGTGTAGAGGAATTGGTAAGTAAACAGAAGAAGTAATTTCAGATTGTGATGTGTTGCAAAAGAAACTAGCATCACATGAAGCAGGCACTATGGAAGGAGGCCAGGGAATCACTCAGAGGTGACCTTCACGCTCAGCTCTGAGGCTGAGAATGAGTCGCCTGTGCCAAGAGCCAGAGGCAGCAGGACAAGAGGAGAAACTGCTTCCCAGAGATCTTGATGGTTATTACCTTAAATAAACAAACAAAAAATAAGCAAACAACAGAAACTGGAAGAGACAAGCAGGGGCTACATCCTACACCAGAGGTCCCCAACCCCTAGCTAGGGGCAGGAAATCCGTTACGGTTTGTAACGGTAACACACAACTCACTGTTACACACAGGCCACAGGTTCAGCACTACTGCCCTAGATCATGGGCCAGCACAGGCCATGGCCTCTTAGGCACAGGGCCACATGGCAGGAGCTGAGAGACGGCAGGTGAGCAAAGCTGCACCTTTACCACAGCTGCTCCTCGTCACTCAGATTACCTCCTGAGCTCTGCCTCCTGTCAGATCAGTAAAGCTATCAGATTTTCCAAGAACAGACCCTACTAAGGACTGCACATGTGAGGGACCTGGGCTGCAGCTGCTTATGAGACTCTCATGCCTGATGATCTGAGGTGGAGCTGAGGCAGTGATGAGAGCATTGGGAAGCAGCTGTAAGTACAAATTAACATCAGCAGACATGCTTGACCGCAAAGAGGCCACAGTGAAACAACTGCTAACAGATTTATATCAAAATTCTATCTGTGAGTGGCAAGTGGCAAAGTATCTGGGTGCAGGCTTTGAGTCAGAACCAGACATCTAACTTAGTCTGCACATGGCCTATGCTTTATTATACTTCTTTGATACCTCTTCCACACAGCACACTTGCCTCCGGTCACCATTTTGGTCAGCCCACAAGCTAACCCTAGTCAAAAAGAGTGAAAAAACAAACATCACTAGAGAAGTTCTTTGAAAAGGGGAAAAGATCCAATGATACAATAACAGAAGACTCTATCACTTCCAAAAAAATAAAATTGTGTTTAAAGAAAATGCCAAGCATTGTACTTCAATTATGAACTCATTACAACATGGGATTCACATGGTCCCCATGTGTTTAATTTGTGGTGACCAGGTAGCCAACAAAGCCATGAAGTCTTCAAAGCTTTTATGCCACTTGGACACAGAGAAGCCTGACTTGGCACTTTTTTTTTTTGTGGGACCGGGGTTTGAACTCACGACCTTCCACTTGCCAGGCAGGCACTTGTGCCACAGAGCTATCTCCCCAACCCCCTTAAAGAATATTTCCCTATGTGTCATACAATAATCAACTATTTTGCTTTTTTTTTTTCTTCAGTACCAGGGGATTGAACTCAGGACCTTGCGCTTGCCAGGCAAGCACTTATTCCACTGAGTTATCTCCCTGGCCCGCACTTGGCGTTTTTTAAAAGAAATAAAAACGCAAACAGGACCAACAGAAGTGATTACTGGAGACCTCTGTTCATCAAGTGAGTCTGCACTGATAGCATCATTCTTAGCAGCCAAGCACTTTGCTAAAACTAAGCCCTTTAAGAGGGTGAAGAGTTGATCCTGCCTGCTGTGGACACATTTGCTGTCCACAAACCTTTAGGAGGGGCTTCACTTCAAAATGTGGCACATGTTCACTCTTTTGGCCAACACCATAACTAGATGAATTAATGAAAGAGCTCAGGATTCAGAGGCACCACTGAAGAGGCGTGCTGAGCCGCTGTGGTAAGGAAGCTGTATCGACAAGGTTACTGAGGCTGACAGCAGGGCAGCAGGGCTTGTTTTTGTGTGATCTGCTTTGCAGGCAGAAGTGCATGAAGCAATGTTAGGTGCACTTTTGCTGCCAACCAGCTCTACAGCTTGTAGAACTTGTCAAGTATTCAAATGATTACACACCACGAAAACTGAATTGGTCATTCTGTGTCCAGACATAAACAGACAGCACAGTTGGCATGACTCCATGGCCTTCTATTTCACTACTGGGTCAAACAGGTCACTTCCATGTTAGTCTGCACTGTGTCCCCCAAGGAGAAGTGCTCAGTAGTGAAAAATGTCCCTTAAACTTATATCATTTTCCAAGATGTAATTAGAATCACCAAGCACACTGAAGTACGTTCCCTTAACTCATACCCGCTGGAGCATCTACCTGAGGACACGGACTTAGGGCACACACGTCTTTCCTTATACTCAGGACTAGAATGGCTCCGTAAGTGTAGATCACTGACCAGAGTTTTGAATTGTAACAGGTGTCCCAGAGATGCCTTTTGAAAATCAGCACCATGAGCAGCACATCTGAGCGACACAGAATGGGTCACAAAAGTTGCTTACTCATGAATACTGTCAACCTGCTCAACAGCCTCCATCTGTCACTTCAGTGGAGGACAAGAACGTGCTTGGGTCAGCAGAGAAAGTGGGTGCCCTCACAGCTAAGCTGGAGCTGTAGGGGCCATGTGCAAAGGTTGGGATGCCTGACAGTTTTCAAATGCTGACAGGCATTTCGAAAGAGACAGAGTCAGGAGCTTCTTTCTGCCAGCTGCACCTCCACCTATCTCCACTTTAAGAGTGTAAGCACTACTTTGTGAGCACAAGACACCCCCACATGGAGACACCATGTGTCCGGGACCCACATGTGAATCAGTCAGGTCAGCTGACTTTGTCTGTCTAGAAGAGCTAATTCCTTGAAACTGCAAAGGATGGTGTCCTGAAAAATAAGTTTGAGCATGGTGCAGCGGCCCATGCCTATAATCGCAGCACTGGGGAGGCTGAGGCAGGAGGAGCACCAGGAGTTCACAGCCAGCCTGGGCTACAGAAGTGAGTTCAAGTCAGGCCTGTACTACCTAGGCAAGAATCCCAACTCAAAAGATAAAAAATAAAAACTAAGTTTAATATGTCTTCCAAATCTCTGTACATTCTAGATTTAGTTGAAAGTGGAGTACCCCGAGGTAGCCAAGAAAGCACTGAAAAGCCTGCTCCTATTTGTAACACCTCGTCTGTGTCAAGCAGGGTTTCTGCAGTGACATCCACCAAAGTGAGACTGTGGCGCACAGTGACACGAGCAGGGACTGTCTACGTGCAGAGAATCAAGCCAGGGCTCCCACTGGTTGTGCTTCAATAGTGAGTTCTACAACCACATCCTACGTATTATAAGATATTGCTAACAGAAATAAAGTATTCAATAAATTCTCGAATCGTCTCAAAACCAACCTGGAGGTCCCTGGCCATGGACAAACTGTTCTCTGAAAGTGGTCCCTAGTGTGAAAAAGCTTGAAGACCACCATCCTATAGGACCTTCACGGCCACAATTAAGCATTTAAATTGTATGCTAAGACCAGAAACTGAAGGACACAAATATGGTCTGAGTTAAGTTTTAATTACACTTTGCCTGCTAAATGGAGAGCAGATCAGAACCAGGAGTAAAGACCTGAGGAGACAAATAAGGATGATGGTGCCCTAGAGAAACAGGATCTCGCTATGTATTTCAGGTTGGCCTTGACCTAGGTATGTAGCCCCAGCTGGCCTTGAGCTCAGTGATTCCCTGTCTCAGCCTCCTGAAAGCTGGGACTGCAGGTGTGCCTCAGCACGCCTAGCTGGATTTCATATCTCTTTTAGAGAAAGATTCCAGGAACTAAAGTCAGACAACAGGAAGGTGGAATGTAGCTGGGAGCTTCACTCTGGACACGTCAGCTGTGTCAGGCATCAAGGCACAGCTATCACTTGGAAAGTTAGAGAGACAGCACCAATACACAAAGTGCTGGAGAAATAAACTCAAGGTAGCATAGAAGCCCATGAAAGTGTATGCCATAATTCAGAGGGTTCAGAGACTGAAAAAGGCCTACTGCTAAGGAATCTCAACGTCCGAAGGTCAGGAAGGAGGGGAAGCTGCTACACAGCGGCAAAGGCCAAGTAGGCCAGTGGTGTTGCAGAAACCACAAGAAAGGCTTTCTAGGACCAGGGCACAATGGCTCTCGAGGTGGGGGAACATGACAGGGAGGTCAGCTGCAGTGAGGGGAGCCAGCCAGCGTCACCAGAAGCAGGGCAGGGCTGGGCCTGACCAAAGCTATGCGGATCAAGACAGTGTTTCAAGGCAGCTGTGCTGCTGGCTTCTACTGCTCTGCTGAAAGCTAATGCTAAGCTGGTTTTTCTTCGTTTTAATTTTTTTGACAAATTTTGCATGCTTATATCTGGTAATGTGAACAACTAATTTGAAAACAACAATATGCAATATAACAAGCATTGTTGAATTCCTGTCCTTTCGTTTGGAGAAATTCTGTATCATTTCTAATGTTTTTAAACTTTTATTGTCATAAATAAATAGAATTATAGCAAGATGCTGGACAGCCAAAGTGCAGAGGAGAGGAATAGGAAAATCTCTCTTGAGAACTGAGGCTGGGGAGGACAGTGAGAGACAGGAGCAGCTGGGGAGGATTGTGTGGTTTAGTAAAGATAGCAAAAATGTAAAGAAGAGCTAGATGGTTCACAGGAGAAGGAGCGAGGAGGATGAGACCTTGCCAGAGCCGGGAGGCCTGGCCGTGTCCTCAGTCAGGAGAGGGCGAAGGAGCTGAGAGCAGCTGTGAGGGCTGCACGCTCGCCTCAGAGCGGCTGTAAGATGCAACTGCTGGCCGTCAGTGAGCTGTGAGCAGCCGTGAGAGCGGGGCTGGAGGTCCTCCCACCACGCCTGTCAGACTGTCTCCAGCACAGTCCAGGGAAAAGTTACAAATTTACAGGACTTTCTGATCTGTTCTTCGAATTAGCCATGTTTGAGAAAATGGCAGAGTTGCCCCCTTTGTATCGACCATAGATGGTTCCAGAACCTCTCCAGAATACCTAGCGTGCTCAAGTTCTTCTAAAAACTTCAATTTTCATACAACCTAAATACATTCCTATGCACTTTAAAACACCTCTGAATTACTCATAATAACAAACACCATCTAAATGCTATCTATAAGTAGTTGACTAATTGTATTTAGGAGGTAATAAGAAAAAAGTGTGTACTATTTTATCTGCAATTACTTTTGATCTGAGATCATTTGAATTCATGCGCTTGGGACCCATGGATACAGAAGGCTCATGTATGTACACATTAACAAAATGTCAGATTTTTCCCATTCCTGATTAACCATTACATAAACAACAACAGGCCCTAACTTTTTTATCTCAAAAATGTAATTGGTTTTAGCGTTGTACCCTAATAGCCGTTAGATCTTACTTTCATGTGGTTGGTCCCCAAACTTTGCTTCCATCTCTGGGTAAGCTCAGGCAAGTGTGGATGAGTCCTCATTTCTCCGCATCCACTTTCCAACATGGCAGAAAAGATAAGAGGCTGAGAGGAGGACCCTCCCCGCCTTCAGTTCCTAAGTCCACCGATTAGTGTGCACACTTGGGCGAGGTGTTCAAGCTCACAGCGTCCGGACTCTCCACTAGAGCGCTAGCCCCTATCTACCCTGTGGGGTCCTCAGGAGGAGTTAACTGCTTAACGTACTTGGCAATGTCAAGCAGCAGTAGGGTGAGCCACCTGCCCGGAGCTCCTCCAGACTATCCTGGTTTTGCCACCAGAAGCCCCATTTCTTAGGGATCCCCACAAGTCCTGGTAAATGTGGGATGGAGGAGCACACCACACAGAACCTGTGTTTTAAGAAAGTCCATGCAGGAAAAAAAAATTATGTTAAACTCTGAGCTACAGAGCCTTGACTTTTTCTCTCAGGAAAAAGGAATATACTACAATTATAAACAGATGTGAGACTTCCAGGGTGATGGGAATATTTGGATCTGGAGTGCAGTGTACAGTATAATCACCAAATGTGAATACACTTTAAATATGCTGTATGTGGTATGCATTTAAACTTTACATAGTTAATTATTAAGTAATTATATTTTTAATAAGTTTTTTTTTTTTTTTTTTTAAAGTAAAACTAAACTTTGGTTGAGTGCAGCATTCAAAACCCAGTCCCACCTGCAGCACTGGCCCCACCCCTGGGGTGTGCTGAGCCAGGAACCAATTGTGATGCCTGCCTGTAATCCCAGTGCTGGGGAGGCTGAAAACAGGAGGATCACTACAAGTCTGAACTGCATAGTGAGACCCTGTGCCAAATACATAAAAATAAATAAATAAATAAATAAATAAATAAATAAATAAATAAGGGCCAGCCAAATAGCACAATAGGCACAGGGGCTGGGGTCTGAGCCCCAAGCCATGCCGGCCCTGTCCCCGGGGCATGCTGAGATGACTGAGACTGAGTGTGTTGGTGCACGCCTATAATCCTAGCTCTTGAGAGGTTGTAAACAGATGGATCAAACGAGTCTGATCTAGTAGTGAGACCCTGAATACCCTGTAGATCCTTCCCTAAAATATAAAAAAAGAAAAAGGAAAATAAATAAATAAATACTAAAAACTTGTGTATGCCATATGTGATAATAAAGGGGAAAATTTCTGTGACTTTATCACGACCCATGGTTCCAGAGGAGGGCAGACCTCATAGAATGTGTTTCCTAATAAAGCTAGGTGCATTCATCCATTTGAAAGACGAATTTTCTTAACCGACAATATGGAGAGCAGGTGCTAGAATACAGGGGCCTGGATGTCAGGGCCAGTTTTGCTGTGTGTTGGGTCTGAAACCTCGGGAGGGTGTCAGGCTCTCTCTCAGCTTTACTTTCCTCTACCATAGCATGGGGTTAATGACACTGTGTGTCTGAAATGCTGATGGCAATGAAACACATGCAAAACATTCAGCACAGTGCCTATCTATTACGCTTGTGTCTAGATGTCCCTCCAAAGCCTCATGTAGTCATGGGGTGTGCTTCTAGAATTTCTGATTGATTTATGGTCTAATGCTGGGATTTTTCTTTTATTTATTTTTTTCTATTTATTTATTTATTTATTTATTTATTTATTTATTTATTTTGTCTTTTTGAGACAGGGTCTTGTTATGCAGTTAAGGGTGTGATTGCTACACACACGTTGGAGTGTGACCCTAAATAAAAACATAAGGGAGGGAAGCAGTCTCACGATGCTCTTCCTTTCTGTTGCTGTCTCTTGCCACAACCATCTGTTGTCCTGGTGCCACAGCACCCTGGATTGAAGCCAGCCATTACAGACTGAAACCTTTACAAACTGAGCTCAGTAAACCTTTCCTAGGGTGGCAAGATAGCACCTGCTTAGGGAAGTGCAAGGACTGGGATTCAATGCCTGGCACCACATGCCATGCCGGCCCAGCCCCCACCATCACCCCTGTCCCACCCCTGGGCATGGAGGTATATGCCGGTAATCCCAGCCCTGAGTAGGCTGAAAACAAGAAGGTCACTACAAGTTTGAGCTGCATAGTGAGACCCTGTACCAAAATAAAAATGAATAAATAAAAAAGCCTTTCCTTCCTTAATGCTAGACATTGGGTATTTTGTCTCAGCCTTAAGAAGAAAGTAAGCAAAACACTGTCTGACACAGGGCATCACTGATCGTTAGGGGTTGTTAATGTGAACTTGAGGGTGTTGAAGGAAAAATGGGCATTCAGTTAGTTAGCGTTAGGTGTGATTATAAAGTGATTATCTAGGTTTGCACTGGTTCCTATAGTAACAGTTCCTGAGAGAGGCAACATGCAATGACTTACAGAGAAGAATTAAAGCACCAGAAGCAAACACAAGGGCCACACCAAAAGTGACTCCGATTCCGATGTAGACACCTTTTCTGTTCGTTGCTCCAGAGTCTTGGAAGTCTTGAGACAGTATGAACGTCTGCTACAGAAACACAAACAGAATGGGAGCTGTGAAGGCCCAGGAGAACCAGCCGTGTGCCCAGCCGGTCCTACCAGGTAGGGACTGGACCACCCACTGCACAGCATCAGGCACCGCATGGACCAGAACCCTCAATCTGTCCCCTTCTAGGCAGCACTCAACCCGCCACAGACATGGACTAGCTCCTTTGGGAGTTAAGAAGACTTAAAATCTCTCCCTCTGTGCATAGAGAGTTCTTTGGAAAAGGACTCTGCCCAGTGTCCCTCTCCTTACAATGGGCATAAGCATGAAGACCTGCTTATTTAATACAACTATGTGATCCAGGGCATTTCAGAGTGGTCTACATTTGACATCTTGCACTGAACCCCTATTTCATTCTTTTCTACCATTTCTCTTTAATTTTTCTTCTTTAATTATTCTCCTGGAGGACCACAGTACAGCAACCACGAGATATTTATCCTTCTCTGTCCAACTTATTTCTCTTAGTAATATGGTCTCAAGACCCATCCAACAGGAAACAAGATCACAAAAATTATAACATTCTTAGCCCTTGGTGTGATCCAAGATATATACTCACTCTGTGGAGGAGAATACTGCCATTTCTCTAACTAGTATGGGTTTTGATAACTGAGACTAACATTAAAAAGCTTTTGAGAATTTCACTGTCTTACAAAACAATAGTGACAAACACTTTAAAAACAAAAGTCAGGAGCGTCACGCTTCCACTTATTTGACACAGTCTGCCCTTCCGCAGCACACGTCCCCCGCAGAGCTCGCAGAGGGAACGCTCCACGCCTTACTCGGCCACTGAGGCAGGGACACGCGGTGCTGAGCATCCCTGCGAACCCACAAGCAGGAGGTGAGAACAGCCCAGAGCAGGCTCCTAAGGGTGACCCCGGGGTCTCCAGCCATCACTGCGACTCTGCGGGTTTTGTTTAGCTCAGGGAATGAGGGTCGCTACGCTGGTAGTAAAAGGAAGAATTAGTTCACAGTTAAATGTGTAAGTCTTGGTTAGAACATCACTGGATGTCAGACATAAATCAGCAAATGCATGCAAACAACTTCAGAGAGGAGAAAACCCCATCCCAGGAGGACAAAGGCATCTCTGAATGGCTGGGGTTCAGCTATGAGATCTGAGAGGAGGGACAGATGCTGGTGCATCTCTCTGGGCTCCCAGTGGGGCCACGCCCTGCACCCGCAGCCTGGGTCCACCCTGCTCTGCGCCTGTGCAGCCAGGCTGTGGTCATCACGTTATAGCCACAGACCTGAGGGCCGAGGAGCTGGGCTTTCCCAGGAAGGGCTGGTGTGAGGGATCTGAGCAGACCATGATGGTAAGGCACCAGAAATACTTACTGTTCCATTTTTCTCATGGTGCTTCCAGAGGGTCTGTGTCTCTGAAACACACACAACACACACACACACACACACACACACACACACACACACACAAGGAAAATAGGAAATTGTTAAGAATTCTTTTAAAAATCTTAGCTCACATAAAGACTTAAAGATATCTATAACCCTACTTGTTTGTTAAGTACTGTTGTTTATAATCCTATTGAAAAGTAATTATCCAAGGTCCAGCAACTGCCCGCCAATTATTAACAATAATTGGAAAATCAACAAAATTCACTGAATGCTTAAGAATGAACTTCAAAATGACTAATTTTTTTTCCCAATAACGTGCCTTTCTACCCAGACTTTATGAAAAAGGCACTTTTGCCAGCAAGACTTATGCTAAAAGTGAAGTTTGTTTTGCCCTTGGGGTCCTGAAGCATTCTACCATAATTCAATAAAATGATTAACTCAGCCTTTATATCCTAATCAGACTTGGAAAGACAACAAAAATAATTTTCTTGAAATAGTTTAGTATTTGCTCAGTAGGAAGAAGACAGGGTATTTGGTTGCCCTCAAAGAAAAATACTCCTACAGGAACAGTTCCCCAGGAAATAGGCCCTGTGTGGAGCTCTCTGCAGGAATGAAGCATCTGCTCACTAAGCTGTCTTCAAGGGAGAATGGTAGTCCCTGGACAGATGCTGAAACTGAGAGCTCAGGACGTGACTTACCCAAGGGCACACACTGCAGTGCGTGACAGCTCAGCTCCCCTGGCTTTGCACACAAGCCCTGACCAGCCCTGCCTGCGTCCGTCCACACCGGCACCGCAGTGAGGAGGGCACGGAGCTCGGCCACCGCTCAGCAGCTTTGCCGGGGCACACCTGTTTACTGCTCCACCTGCTCCGCCAGCCACCGAGTCTGTCCTGCTCTGCACCCCGCACACAGGACAGAGCAGCGAGCAAGACGCGCACAGGCCCTGATCTCAGGGACCCAGCGTTCTACCCCACAGCTGCAGACTGCGACCTCAGGAGACCAGGCAGCCTGCACCGCCCTGCGCTGAGTCACAGCTGCGAAACTCCCCACATGCGTCACCCTGGGGAAGCCTGGAGGTCTGAACCACTTAGGGTGGACAGAAGGTTTGCTGGATGATACTTTACTAGACTATGGTATAAATACAAAGGCCCAGTCTCAGCTTAGACTTATTTAAGAGAGAAGCAGAAGAAATTATGTTTCTCTGCTCTTATTACCTAAAAAGAAATTTAAGCATAAAACCACAGTGGTGGAGCTACTAAGTAAGCAATAGCTGACCACACACAAAGCTTTCAAATGAAACTCATTCTCTACTTCCCTATACTTATTCTTACTGCTGTTCTAAATGGTAAGACTGACATTTTTCTTTCTTTGCTTTGTGTGTGTGTGTGTGTGTGTGTGTGTGTGTGTATGCTAAGGATTTAACTCAAGATTTTTGCACTGAAATATACCTTGGCCCCTTCATTTATTCATTTATTCATTCATTCATTTATTCATGACATGGTCTTGCTAAGTTGTTCAGGTTGGGTTCAAACTTCAGATCCTTCTGCTTTAGTCTTCCAGAGTGCTAGGAGTGCTGGGTGTGATGATAAATGCCTGTAATCTCAGCACTTCAGGAGACTGAGGCAGGAGGAACATTGTGAGTTCGAGACCAGCCTGGGCTACAAAGTAAGCTCAAGGTCAGCTTGAACTGCATAATGAGACTTTGTCTCAAAAGGTGGGGGGATAAAAGGAGTGGCAGGAGTATAGGTGTGCAACTGACTCTTTGAAAATGATCAGTAAAATGAGCACTTTGCATGATCATAGGTTTCTTCATGTAGATTTTGCCATCAGCCAAGAATATGGAACAGCTAAATGAAGCTGCAGTGCTATTTGGGAAACCTGGCATGGTTAGGTGGAGGTAGCAGTTCTCTTAAAAGAATGTAAGTGCATTGTACATGCAATTTTGATGCAGGAGACCGCACGCTGAGCGCTGTCACCCTCAACTGCATTCAGTGCTCATGACAAGGTAGGTGCCATTATTTCTCCCCATTTTTTGAGCTGAACAAATTAAGTCTTAGAGGGCTGGGGAGATAGCCCAGCAGCAAACACAAGAACCTGAGTTTGATCCCTCATACTCAAAACTACAAAAATAAAAATAAGTTAAGTATTAGGGAGGCCCTTTAACCATGATTACAAAGCTGTCATGAAATGGAGAAAGCTGGATTCAAGCTAGGCCCCACTTCCTTTAGGAAGAAGAGATGATGCATTTGTTCCACTGTGGTTAAGGAAATGAACAGCCTTGGACTTCACTTTTTAAAGCTCAGCTCTGTTTCTTATCAGACATACTAAATGCAACTGCATTCATATTGAAAAGAAGGTTTCTATAGCTGCCTAAATGTTGACTCACCAGATGGGCATATATCATACATTATTGACAAGCCATCCATTACGGCTTGGAAGTGGACTCCTACCCCACCTGCCCATGAGTAGGACCTGCAGGAAATGTAGACTGGGAAGTGCTGCTTCGAAGGGCACTAAAGCCCTGGATGAGGCGCCCCAGATCCCATCTGAGTCTGGGCTGTTGAGCTGTTTAGCACAGACAACTGCGCACTGTAGGGCCCTGTGTGACAGAGGAGCCCACATGGGGTCATCTGCCCAGCTTAAGCTCTTAAAGGTAAAAACTTAAGTAAAATAAAGCCTAAGATACTGTATTTTTTAATTTAAAGATGGCAATATTAAATATTTTTTTATGTTTTATTTGGCAAAATGCATAGCTTACCAAAATTCTTTCTGTGGAAGGGGTTGGAAAATCTTAGTGGATTATGGAATTGAAAAGTCTCTAAACCTATTCCTTAGGCACAAGAGGAAGCGGAGATGCAGAGCAGTGAAAGCCCTTCACCCAGGCCTCATGGCTGGTTTGGGCTAATCCACAACCTTAGCAGGTGCCTTTTCTCCAGTGAGTCTCCACCCTCTGTCAACTTGAACACCACATGCAGTGGGAATTTATTCCTCTCCTCCTCAACTCTATCAACTGTTTTCATGCTCCGAACCCTCTGACTTCAGATGCCAACCAAAGGCACCTCCACTGGGCCAAGAGTTACCTGGGCCATGTCCTTCGGTGGTCAGTGTCCTTGGAAGGGTTGTGGTCCCGTCTCTCTGTGCAGTCGGAGCAGGAGTGACGTTGGCTAACGCGAGAAACCAACAGTAAGGATGAGGCTCCCTTGAGACAAGAGTTTGTTTCAGGGACTCAAAGGGGCAGCAGCAAAGTAGTGAACCAGAGTCAGTGAGGAGCAGCTCAGCGGCAGCTTCTAACCCTGCCTCCACAGCTCCTGCCCCGAAGACCTACATTAAAGAACCCACACTGTGGTGTGTATTGTCATATTGTACAGTGGAGGAGGTCATGGAGTTTAAATAACTTGACCATGACAACAATTTGGCAAGAGGCAGAGTAGGCTTTGAATTTGTCCCGCTCTGGCAAACTAATTCTGGTTTTTAACAGTCCTGGCTGAACAAACATGTGGATTAAACCTTGTAAAACACTAATGTTCAGCTTCATCTACAGAGACGCTGATTTCTCTGGTTTGTGGGTGGAGACTGAGCACACCTAGTTGTTGAGGGAAAACAACAAAAAACATCTCCAGGTAATTCCAGGAAGCTACGGGTCCAGGCCTTTCTTCCTGTTCTGTGGGTCCTCCCAAGTGTCAAGGTGTATGGAGGCTGCTATGCTGCACCAGGCACCCTAGACTTAGGATAGGTCTTTGCCCCTCAAGCTCCCCAGGCTGTAATTGGGAGGGCAGAGGTAGAAAAGATCTGTGTGTTTCTTGTGACCCACATGCAAAGGCCTACTCACCCGGTGTGATGACCAAGTCTTTGTTGAGTTTGTTGTCATTCATCATGCCAGGGAATTGGACCCGGCAGCAGTAGGTGCCACTGTCACCAAGAGTCACGCTCATGATGGTCAGGGACACATCCCCTTCACGGAGGTTTCTCTGTAGCTTGTATCTTTCAGATTTCCTAAATGTCACGCTGTTCCCGTTAGTTCTGAGCAGCAGATTGTGACAGTCTAACAGAGGGCAGGCTCCTCTGCCCCAGCATATGGGCACAAGATGCCCTGAGGCAGGCAGGTTGTACACGCAGGGCAGCTGGGCATTCTGGCCCAGCTGCACTGTGGTCCCCTCCTCCAAAGACCCTGGAGAGGGAAAGGGCATAAGAGCACAAGGTGAGCACATTTTAGGACGACTGAGGAATGCCTCACAGAGCAAGGACCAGGCACTGCTGGTGTCCTGGTGGAAGGTGAGCAGCCCTGCCAGCGGTCCTCAGACAGAGGAGGCATCCATGTCACCAGGAAGCCCTGCTCATGCTGAGCTGTAAGCCTGGGCCACCACAGCTTCTGGCTCAGCTAGTCTGGGGTGCAGCCATGAGCCGTGTATTTCTGGCAATTCCCAGGTTGAGAGTCCTGGCGCCTTCCTCTGGAAGCCATCATTCTAGGAGAGAGCTGTGGGGTAGTTCTCTGAACATCAAGGACACGGGTGACAGGAACTGACAGTAATGAAAGGGCATTCTCAACCAGGAGCCTTTTACATCCATCATCGAAGGATGGCTCTCTAAACATAGACCTCCCTCTCTCCGAGGCATGAGGAAGCTGGGCATGGTGGCACAGCCCTGTCGCTCCAACAGCCAGGAATCCTGGAGTAAAAGAATTTCAAGCTTGAGCCCAACCTGGGCAAACAGCAACTTAAGTGTTTGGAGGTGGTTTGTGTATCTTTGGTTGATTGGCTGGTTTGTTTTAAGACAGGTTTTGTTATTTAGCTCAAGCTTGCCTTGAATTCATGGTATCCTCCTGCCTCAGCCTCCCAAGTGATGGGATTATAGGCATTTGCCACCACATCCAGAAATTTAGTGATTTAGGAAGATTCAGTTTCAAAATAAAAAGAGTCAGAATGCAACTCACTGAGAAGGCCCTGTGTTCAATTCCTAGAAACTCAACAGAAAGACAGAGAGACAAAGACACACACATTTAGGACACAGAGACTGAGGAGAGACAGAGACAGACAGACAAAGACAGAGACACAGACAGAGAGAGGAAAAGACTACACATTAGGGAAAAGTGAAAAAAAAAAATCCTTGCACAAATCAGAAGCTTATATATCTGAAACTCACAGATTGCTTTGAAATTCCAAATTAATTCCTTTACAGCACATACGCATACACACAGAACTACCTAGCAAAACAGTCAAAAGTAAAAATGGTGTACAAAAAATATAACTTCATTCCCTGGTTCCACAAAAAAACCACAATTCTTCAATGCTGAGGAGATAGCTCAGTGGCATAAGCACCTTCCTGACAAGCACAACGTCCCCAGTTCGATTCCACATACAAAAATACAATTCCAACCTCTTCAAATCTTTCCATTTCGCAGCTCCCCTTCTTACAATCTGTACATTAACAAATGTCCACATATTCCTTCTTCCTTACAATGTACAGAGAAGTCTGATGGACGCATTCTTCTGTTCCTGTATGTTTTCCCACAGCATCATAACTTGCAGGCACTCTGTGCCCGCATGTTCAGTTGCACTTACTGTGCGATTTATGGACATAGCGCAATTACTTACCAAGTCCCCACTGATGGACACTCAGGTTGCTTCCAAACTTGTGCTACTGCAGGCACAAGGGCGACCACACCTCCCCGCCCCACGGTTCCCCAACTGCAAACACCCAGACCCACCCACACTTACTCGTAAGCAGTAGGAGCAACAGAGGCAGGACACACTCAATTGAAAGCCGTGAAAACATGGGTTCTCCGGAGGAGGGCCCCAGGGATGAGCGCAAACGGTGTAACTCTCTCCCACTGAACTGCTCTTCTCCAAGTAACCGCTTCACCACAATCCCGAACAGCAGTCGCTCCCGCTGAGCGCCAGCCAGCAGCTACGCTGTCTGACAACCAGTGAGTTCTATATTAACACTGCTACGTCTGCACTGAGAGGAAGCCCAGTGGCTGTCATGCCACGCGCACGTATCCTGTAACTGCTGGGAGGCAGTTCCACAAAGAGGAAGCAATACCAACTACAGTGGAAGGAAAGTGTTAGTCATGGCAAGTAGAGAGAACCCTCTGAAGTCACAGATAAAGCTGAGCCTTGCAATGTGTGCCTGCAATCGCAGCACTTGGGAGGCTGATGCAGGAAGATCATTGTGAGTTCAAGATAAGCCAGGGCTACAAAGTGAGC
The DNA here is from genome assembly GCA_004027915.1 of Capromys pilorides. Classification (NCBI taxonomy): domain Eukaryota; kingdom Metazoa; phylum Chordata; class Mammalia; order Rodentia; family Capromyidae; genus Capromys; species Capromys pilorides. Next base: position 20,420 of record PVKN010009968.1, read on the forward strand.
TTAAGGCCAGCCTGAGCTGCATAGTGATAACCTGTCTCAAAAAGACAAAAAAAAAAAAAAAAAAAAAAAAAAAAAAAAAAAAAAGAAACAACAACAAAATAATCATGATAAAACAGGACTGAAATGGAGCACATGCAAGTCTGGCTGGATATAAGAGAACACGTCATTCTGGCCTCCATGTAGCCAGGTCTGCCCTGCCCAGCATTCACGAGGCATCTGCTTTGGGAACAGCACTAAACTAGCTGCTGGAGAATACAGCAATGAATGCTGTGGCATTTCCCTTCCACTTATGGACAGTTTCCACTCTAATCAGGACCCTAATTCTTACCCTCGCTCCAGTCCAGGTTAGGCTGTGTCCTTATAATCCTGCTTGTTCTGAGTTTTACCACTTGCAAAATTTATAAAATGAGGAAACTATGTTGGTTAATATATGCACAACTCCATGGTCTAATACTTTCAAACTCTTCCACTTAGGTTTGATTGATTGATACTGGGAATCAAACTCAGGACCTTGTGCTTGCCAGGCAGGCACTTAAACTGCTGAGCTATTTCCCCCGCTACTCTTCTGCTTAAGAAAGGTGTGTTCCTTACTGCAAAGCCTCTTTTCTGCTACACTGAGTGTAACTGAAAACTCCATACTCAGTATTCTGCTTCATCTCATGTACAAGGTGTCTCCTCTCTCCTAACCTGAGGGAGTTTGGGGCATGAACTGGCATGGAGTATGTAGTTCTAGCCACTCCATTCATTATAGACCCAGGCACTCTTGGTCTTAGGAAAGCAGCTGTTATCTCAGTATTTTAAAAGCCAAAGGTGCTTTACAAAAGGGAAGTAAGCTCAGCTCCCCAACTAAGTAGTTTTGGGAAAGAAAACTAAAGGGCTCCCTCTGTGTCTTGACTTCTTGAGTTTCCTTGTCATCTTTATATCATTAAATGTGCTTAAGATAAAGACATAGCCAGTTCGTTCAACACAGATACTTCCATAGCATCACAGATCAGTAGTAACAGTAGTTACTCAAGAGATCAGAGTTAATTTTCTCATCTTACAGACAAGGGAAACGAAACTCAGGAAGACAGACTTGTCCAAAGGCACATGATTGTCACTCAGAATAAGAATACAAGTCCCCTAAACATGGACACTGTCCTTCTGGAAACTGTGTTGCATGAATCTAGCATTTGCTTCAATACATCCGGCCACAGAGCTAACAACAACTAGCAAATGCTCATGTGCAAGTGTAGTGTAGAGTGGATGAAAGATCATTACATTCACTCCCCACATGGCCACAGGCAAGTCTTTTAAAAGTCTCAGCCTGCAGTTTTTGTGCTTTGTTTTCACTTTTACTGTTTCTGCCTAACTCTGGAATTGGTGCTGACACAAGCTTTGTAAAACACTACCAATGTATTCATTTACTAAAGTCTACACATGAAGGGGCTTACAGGTCTACTCTAACCCTTCCTATTGTGTGTAAGGTCCAGTAGATGAAATTTGTAACCCTTTTTTGCATTTTTAAACTTAGTTATTTTTGTAGTACTATGAATTAAATCTGGGGTCTTGCACCTGGGAGGGAAGCTCTGTACCACTGAGCACAGATGTGGGGGGATTTTCTTTTTGTTTTATGCCACATGCATTCAGCATCATGATCAGACTGTTACATTTAGCGGTCAAGCACACAAGCTAAAAAAAAAAAAAAGCCCTTTATTGGAATACTTTATACTTTCCATAGAATAGAAACAAAAATAAACATAATACATTCATCATAAATATGTCCTTGAGCTTTTCTGACCATACACAATTTAGACTGTCTAAAACACATCTTCTTTGTAGCAATGAGGCCCTGCTACCACTGCGCTTATCTAAGCTGTCTCTCATTTATTCTTTAACAGTTAAGTAATATTTAGTTCTCTTTGTTATTATAATGAAACAGCTGAGACTAGATAACATGACCAAAAGAGGTCTAAGGGCACTGGCTCTGCTCTGGGAAGACCTCAGAGGACAGGGCCACTAGGCTGGGACATGTGCAGAGGAGACACGACACAGCGGCATAGGAAGTCAACGCCAGAGGAGGGAACCAGTCTGTTCTCTTTTGACAACACTTTCAACCACGAGCTCAGGGCTCCAAGAGAACTGTCACAATCCCTCCAAGGGTGACTTCCCCTGGGACCCACCAGCCTCCAGCACTCCCCTCTTGCAGGCGCACTGTCTCTGCTTTTCCACCCTGGGGATGTGCTTCTGCTAGGCGAACCTCCACAGCACAGGCCTCGTCTATGCCACAGCAGTGGCGTGCTCAGTCTTCTCTCCAGTCTCCCCGCCCGGGACTGGTTTACAAACCATTTCCCTGTGAAATGACTCACCCTGTAGTGTTTGTCTATTTCCCTGTGATGTCACTATTCTTCCCCTTTGATTTATATTTTCTGCCAATAAAATTTAGCCCTAAAGTTTTGTTCAGATTCAAGTTGACACTTTTCACAAAGCTTCACAGCTAGTGCTCTGGACTTTATTTTTATTTACTTATTTATTTGTTTATTTATTTATTTATTGGCAAAACCAGGGTTTGAACTCAGGCCCTTGGGCTTACCAGGCAAGTGTTTATTCTACTGAGCTATCTCCCCAGCCCCTGCTCTGGACTTTATAATCCACTACACTCTTGATTGTCCCACATTTAGTGATACCAAACTGGGCAGCTTCTAACTTTCTTTTGTAATATTATATTTTGACACTTTTAATTTCAGCTCATATAACATGTTTTCATTCTTTAC
>PVKN010009969.1:0-23164 GCA_004027915.1 Capromys pilorides
CTCTGCATGCCCACCTGGCCCTGTACCCTGGGCCTCTTTCCCACAGAGAAGAGGATCTTGAGCACTGGACATCTGGTCTCCATACCTACTGTTCTGGCTCTCTTAGAAGAAATCTGAGATTTGAAGGTTCTAAGCCAAAAGCCACAAGTCCTAGAAAGTGGGAAAGAAGAGCAAAGTGCCTTGAGAGATGCCATGGTCCTGTGCTGCTTCTGCTGTGTCTTGGTTGCTTTTCTCCCTTTGCTGAGGCAAAGTAGTTGCCTAAATTGAAGGAAGGAAAGGCTTATTTCCTGTGAGCTTCCAGAAGCTCACAGTTTGTAGAGGTTTCAGTCCGTACTCGGCTGACTCCAAGGCAGAGCGGCACATGGCAGAGAGCAGCCATTCACTGCAGTGGAAAACAGCACAACAGCAAGAGCAAAAGAGAAGAGTAATGGCAACAGAGAGCAATTCTTCTCCCTTAGGTTGCATTCAGGCTGTCTGCCCCAGGCAAGGTGCAGCACACACCCATAATCCCAGCACTGGATCATGAATTAATCACAACCTCTAGAAGTCTGCCCCATGACTGCATGAGGCTTTGGGAGGACAACTAGACAGAAACTATAGCATGCTGATGGACAGCTTCCATCTGACAGTGGTCTGGGCCATTCACTCATGGGGGATAGAGTCCAGAGTCACACCAAGACCACCAAGAGACTGGCTTTCAGATCTGGCTCAGCTCTCCCCTTCATGCATGTGGTTAAGAGTTGATCAGAGAAGAGGGCTGGGCATGGTGGCACACACCTGTAATCCCAGCACTTGGGAGGCTGAGGCAGGAGGATCAGTTCGAGTTCAAGATCAGCCTGGGCTACAAAAGTGAGCTCAAGGCCAGCCTGAACTGCATAGTGAGACCCTGTCTCAAAAAGACACACGCACACGCACACGCACACGCGCACACACACACACACACACACAAGAAGTTGATCTGAGAGGAAATGACCCCAAACCGGGGCTAGAATTTTGTCTTTTAGACCAAATGCAGGACCATATCTTCCTTGGAACAGTCTCTAGCTAGTACTCAGTCTCACAGAGTTGAATTTTGTCTTTTCCTGTCTCACAGGCCTTTGTTCTGACCTCTCCGGGTCAAAGTCCAGAGAGGCAGCCACACGACCTCAGCATCGACATCTATAGCCGGACGTTGTTCTGGACATGTGAGGCCACCAATACCATCAATGTTCATCGACTAGATGGGGACGCCATAGGTGTGGTGCTTCGGGGAGACCGAGACAAGCCAAGAGCCATCACAGTCAATGCAGAGCGAGGGTAGGAGGCTGCCACCGTGGCTGGGTGGGCCCTGAGTGTGGTGAAGCTGCTGTATGTGCTGACATATAGCCCTCTGGGAACACTGGCTTTCCAGAGCCTGAGAGGGCTTTTCTGCTCCAGTATTCCCATCAGTGGTTCCATAGAACCCAAGCCTCAGCAGTCTGAATCAGGACAGAGGTACATAATTAGCCATGGCTGCAGCCAGCAGCAGCGCACCTGGGCAAGCTTAGCAGGAAGCAGATGCAGAATGGGAGGTAGGTAGTTTTAATAAGGGACATGGGGAAGAGGAGGATGAAAAGACGTCAAAAAGGTACAGGTCTTATACAAATCCATCTAAACTGGAGGCCGGTCTCTTTCACATATCCCACCATGGGTGTTCTTGGCAGCTGCTTTCTTCCTGGAAGGCTTTGTTGGTGTTCAGAACCTCTGATAAGTGAGGGGGAACCCAGGATGTCCTAACAAGCTTAGAGGTTCCTTCTTGTGCTGGGATTGAACCCAGCCCCTTTCCCGTGGTAGACATACACTCTGAGCTACACCCTCAGCCTGGGCTTGGAAGTTTCTAATGAGAATAACCAGGGCAAGTGGGGATGCTGTGCAACTCAGACACAAAACTGACCATGAGAGCACTTGGACAGGAACACCTGTGGGCTGACATGCAGGACTGTTGGGATTAGACTTACTGAGGCACCCCATGGCAGGGCTCATACCCAGAATGACCAGAGCAAGCACCTGTCCTGGAGCAGGGACATCTGAGTTCAAATCCAGACCTGGCACTTACTATTTGGTGACCTTGGGTGGATAATGCAACCCCTCAGAACCTGAGTTTCTTTGTATTTGAAAGTATGAAGGGCCAGCCAAATAGCTCAGTGGATTAAAGTGCTTGCAAGCAGGCTCAGGGGCTGGGGTTCGATCCCCGTTCTAGCCCTGCCCCTGGGCGTGCTGAGATGGGCAATTGAGACTGGGCATGGTGGCATATAGCTCTTGGGAGACTGTAAACAGGCATATCACTAGGAGCGCAATCCTGAACACCCTGTAAACTCTTCCCTAAAATACAATCACTCAATCAAAGAATCAATGTACGGAGGGAAGTAGTGCCAGGCCCAGCAGACCCAGAACTTACTAGAGTGGAGCAAAGTGAGCTGGCCTCGGGGAGGCAGAGCCCCCATAGCAGTTGTTCCAGGCATGGATTATTGTCCTGTGCCTTCTGTAAGAAAACAGAAAGTTCCAGGGGGCGGAACAATAGGCATTTATTCTCTCATAGTTCCAAAGGCCAGAAGCAGGGCCCACTCTCTGAAGCATCAGGGGACAATCTTCCTTCCAGTTTTGATGGCTCCAGGCATTCTTTGATTTGTGTCACTTCACTTTAGTCTCTGCCTCTGGTTGCACATTGTCTTCTGCATGTCTGTGGCCTTCTCTTTTTGCAGGACACTCATTGAATTTAGGATCCACCCTGACCAACTATAGTCTTATTTTGCTCCTTAGTTACATTTGCAAATATACTGTTTATGAATTAGCTCACATTCTGAGGCTCTGGAATGAACATGAGTTTTGGGGGGACACTGCTCTCCAGTATAGGGCTGACTTCTCATCCTCTGGAGCCAGGCCTCTGGACCAGCTGTTTGCCCAGATACCTGTAGGGTCAGGGACTGGTTTGGCACTTCTGTACACTTGGGTGCTGGTTGAAGACATGCGACAGGGTGGTAACAGGAGCTCCCAGTGCCTGCCTGGCACCTGCTGCCCCCTGCCTGTTGTCTCCCATAGGTATCTATACTTCACCAACATGCAGGACCGTGCAGCTAAGATTGAGCGTGCAGCCCTTGATGGCACGGAGCGCGAGGTCCTCTTCACCACAGGCCTTATCCGCCCTGTGGCCCTTGTGGTGGATAACACTCTGGGAAAGCTCTTCTGGGTGGACGCAGACCTGAAGCGCATCGAGAGCTGCGACCTGTCAGGTGTGTGCTCTGAGGCTTTCCAGGTCATCGGGTTCTTCAGGGTTGACGAGCCTGTGAATATCCATCTGCTTTGTTACTCAGAGTGATAGCAGATACTGTCTTGTCCAGGACCCTTACATACCATGCGTAATCCTAACCCTGTGAGCTCTGGAACATGGGTCCCAAATAAGCCCCAAAGCTGGTGCAAGTCAATGCTTAGAGGAGGCTGAGGTCCAAACAAGGTTTCTTCTAAGAAGAATAATGTGGCTGAGGGAGGGGAGGCACCAGGCTTGCAGAAGCCAGTAACTAGGATCCACTTTGGGGTCCTAAGGCCTGGCTCCAAAGCCAGCCCTGAGGGAGCAGCCTGTCTGCAGGAGGTCTTCCCAGCTTCTATCCCTGGTCAGAGCATGGACCCCACCTCCCCCAGGCTCCCTTGGCTCCTGGTGGGCCCAGCTTCTCAAGCCACTGCCACTCAGGCCCTTATCCTGCTTGCAGGGGCCAATCGCCTAACCCTGGAGGACGCAAGTATTGTGCAGCCCGTGGGCCTCACAGTGCTCGGCCGGCATCTCTACTGGATAGACCGCCAGCAGCAGATGATTGAGCGTGTGGAGAAGACCACTGGGGACAAGCGGACTCGTATCCAAGGCCGTGTTGCCCACCTCACAGGCATCCACGCCGTGGAGGAAGTCAACCTGGAGGAGTTCTGTAAGTCAGGGTGGATAGCGGGTTGGACAGGGTCCCACAGGCAGGGTGGCATCTGCTCAGAGCACAGTGACCTCTGAAGGGCCTTTCAGTAAGAGAGCCTGCTGACCCTGAGGAAGTGTGGGCTCAGTTGCACACTGAATGTTGTCCCTGGAACTCAGCACTGAAGACCAGCAACTGTTACATGTCCTAGACTCTCTGGTCATGTTTGTCTGATGCAAAAAAAAAAAAAACATGACCACACATTTGGTGTGCCAAATAGACTCACTCAGTATCTCAGTTCCATTGGTCAGAAGTCTGGGCCCAGCATAGCTCCATGGGCTTCTTTTCCTAGGGTCTTGTGGGCATAAAATCAGAGTGTCAGCTGGGCTGGGTTTATAGTGGGAGGCTGTAAAGGAGAATCCATTTCCACAGGCCCAGGCTGTGAATGCTCACAGAACTGGTCCTGTTTTCTTTCTATTTCCTGGTTTTACTCTCCACTCCTAGATGTCACTCCCTGCCCTTGTCCTCTGGTCCCTTATGTTCGCTTTCTGTCACTATAAGAAGTACCTGAGATAAAGTATAAAAAGAGAAGTTTCATTTCAGTTTGTGGTTTGAGAGGTTTGGCCCCATTGCTTTGGGGTCTGTGGTGAGCCCCACGTTGGAGAAGGAGCACAGACAACAGAGTAAGACTGCCAGGAATCAGGAGAAGAGGAGGAGAAGGCTGAGGTTCTACTATCTCCTTCATGAGTGCACCTCTAGTAACCTCAAGACCTTCTCCTAGGCCCCCACCTCTTAAAGCTTCTACCACTCTCTAGTTGTGCCATGGACACATGAGCGCTTGGGGACCACTTAGCAAACCACAGGCCCTCTCCCCTCTCCCCACCATCAGCAAGGGAGATGTCCCCATCAGTCCCTGCCATGTATTGAATCTCTCCCTCCCTCATCTGTCCACTGAGAACCTGCTTTGCTTATAGAGGGCTCTGTGATTAGATTTTCCCACGCTTAGTCTCCCCTTTAAAGAACTCAGAGTCAACTAATAAGTAACCTTACCTTAATCACACCCACAGAATCCCTTTTGCCACATAAGGCTGCAAAACTGGGGGGCCGATAGTGCATCACATCTACATTGCTGGAGATTAGGATGGGAAATTTGGGGACACTCCAGGATCCTGCCTCCCATTGCCTCACTTTGACCACAGAGTTGGAAAAGAGGGGAATCGCAGCTGGGGCTTCTTGATTTTCCCCCCGGTAACATAACTCCATGTGTACATAAGTGTGTACGTAGGACTCTATGCTGCTACCTGTCTTACCTTCTTACCTCATCACCAGTGCGTATGGTCGCTCACCTGGCTGCTTGGTGCTAGGGACACAACAGTGAATTCTGCAGTGTCCATAGCCTGGCCACATGGTGGATGTAACCTATCACCAGTGCTGGGAACTGTGCCATCCTTCACATCTGCTGTGTTCTCCGTGTGTTCTCCTTTAAGCAGATGGCTTGTGGCTCCAAAGTCCAGCAGAGACCCATTCATAACTGCATCTGGTTCCAATGCTGTCTGCCATCACTGCAGCCTCCCTCCTGCCTCGCCACTCCCTATGTTGTCCCTTCAGTACTAACATCCATTCGGCTGATAGAATTGTCTTGTCCCAGATGCACTGCTGTCTCCATTCTGCTTGCCTCCAACACACCACCTGCCCAGGATCAAGGCTACCCCGTCACACTGCCCAGCCGTGACCTCAGTCAGCCCCTAGGCACTGTGCTGCTGCTCTTGAGAGTCTCATTTTCTTTCCGTCTCCTCCACTAGAGCACTGCTTGCTAATTCTTTTCCTTGTAGGCTCAGATGTCAGCTCTTACCCTAGCTCCCCCTTCTCCTGCTCCATGGTTTGACTCCTATGCGTCGGACACCTGAGTCATCCATGGATACCCATGGATATGGGAAACATATCAGCATACTGGCCCCTTACACCAACCATATTCAGCAAAGTCGTAGATTCCTTCATGCTATCAGCCTTCAGAATGAGTGGATGTGCTCAAAATAGTAACTACTGAACCCACAAGTATATAAGTCCATTGCCATGTGGTTTTAACTGAGGACCAGGCCCACTGACCAGAAGCTCACTGGAGAGTAGGCGACAGGAGACCTTGAGTAAGTGAGCACTGAGATGAGCCCTGGGATGCCCTACAGTGCTCATGGGAGGCGTCCATTGGAGAGTCTCCTTGTTCAGGGCAAGGGCAGGAAATACTTAGATGAGTTCTTGTGTGTTATCTTGGGGTGTAGGCCCCCAGCCTACTTCCCCATGAGACCCCACAACTGAGCTCTGAGCCATGACTGAGCCTGCTGCAGCCCATAGGCAAATCCTGTCCAGAGCCTGGTTTTGTCCATGCACGTGAGCCGTCTGTGGCAGCAGCTAGCAGCATCAGGTGGTGGTGAGCCAGGTTGGTCTGGGAAGTGAAAATGTCTTTATAGCTGCACGGTTCTTCACAGGAGAGGTTTGCTGGTCTCTAAACCCTAACACCTGTTGTTTTTCATACCTAATCCTTGAGGTGAGGGTGTGTTTAAGTCATTTGTTGCTGGAACAAAATACTTGATACCCACATTTAAGAGGAGGAGAAATTTATTTTGACTCACGTTTCAGACTGCGGTCAACAGGCTGCTGAGACTAACCGGCACGGCAGAGGAGCAGCTGCTTACATTGAAGCAGACAGGAAACTGAGTGAAGGGAGGAGCCAGAAAGGCAATGACACCGTTCCAGTCACGCACCCAGTCACGTCCCTTTTTCCAACCAGACTTTAGCTCCTAATAAGTCAGCTGTACACCCCATAATCCAGTTAGCTTCCAGAAGTCCCACCTATGAGTGCATGAGACTCTGGGGACATCTAGATATAAACCATAAAAGGGTGAGACATTGTGATATTTAGGGGGGAGGGTTAGGAAGGGAAAAGAGGATCCCCTGTCATTTCTTCTCTCCTTGGGTGGTCACCTAGCCTCCCTGCAGCCTCCTCTCTTTGTTGTTCAGGTATTGGATGCATGAGGTTCATTGCATCAATGTATGAGTTCTGCAGGGCCCTGGTGCCTTTGTCATTTTTATGCTAGCACCTTCTGGTGGCTGAAAAAAAATCCTGTGAGGGCTAGCGAGATGGCTCTGGTGTAAAGTGCCTGCTTAGGCAAGCTTAGGCAACCCCAGGGACCACGGTTCGATCCCTAGCCCACATGCTGCGCCAGCCCCACCCCCAGGACAGGCTAAGCAGCCATAATATTAAAAAAAAAAAAAAAGTTAAAAAAATCCTGTGAATTGATTGACTTAAACGCCTAGTCAGCATTCAGTCCAGGGTTCCACAGGCCAGAATTCGAAGGTCAGTGTGTTGGCAGGACCACACCCTCTTAGGAGATTTTGGGGAAGATCTGTGCCTACTCCCTGCAGTGCTGGTAGCTGCTGGTGTTCTCTAGTCTCCAGTCGACACCTCTGTCTTCCTGTGGCCATCTCCTCTCTTCACCTCTCTATCACCTGTTTTCCCCCCCCAGTACTAGGAACTGAACCTTCAAGCTGAGCTATATACCTATCCCTTTTTATTTTATTTTTAAATTTTGATGAGCCAGCCAGATAGCTCAGCAGACTGAAGTGCCTGCTTAGGCAAGTGCTAGGAGACCGGGATTCAGTCCCCACGCTGTGCTTGTTTCACTCTGAGGTGGTGAATGAGACTGGGCGTAGTGGCACATGCCTGTAATCGCAGCACTTGGGAAGGTGAATAACAAGAGGATCTTGTTATTCTTCTGGGTTTCCTGTCGCCTACTCTCCAGTGAGCTACTGGTCAGTCTAATCTGTGCAGTGAGACCCTGTAGTCCCTGTACTCAATACATAAAAAAAAGTGTTTTGTTTTTTTGGAGAGTGTCACTAAGTTGTTAAGTCTCCCGTGCTTGTTTCAAACTTGAACTCCTTGTGCCTCAACCTTGCAGAGTGCTGCTATTACAGGCATGCACCAAGAAGATACCTCTATGGGAACCCTTCTTGCTAGAAGCCATCGAGATAATCCAGAATGACATCATCTGGAGAGCCCTTTCCTCAGTTACATCTGCAAAGACTCCTTTTCAAATGAGATTGTACCCCTAGACTCTAGGGGTTTGTGCATGGGCACATCTTTTGTGGGGCACCAGCTAACCCACCATAGCATGAGGATGTAACACATGGGCAGTGTTGAGTGATGGTTGTGGGCAGTAACTTTGGGACTGATGTCAATGAGTAGGCTGGTGACATAGGGCATCATCTGTATCTACTTCCTAATTCCATTTTTATGTCAATTTCTCCATCAGTAGAAATGCATTCTGTACGCTGCTGAGGGGATCATGTGGGAGGAGCTCCTGGAGGAGCACGGCCCTCGTCCCTTCCACCCCTTGCACTGTGGTCCTCACCTGCCCACCCTTCATTTTGTTCCTGCAGCGGCCCACCCGTGCGCCCGAGACAACGGTGGCTGCTCCCACATCTGCATTGCCAAGGGTGACGGGACACCCCGGTGCTCATGCCCAGTCCACCTTGTGCTCCTGCAGAACCTGCTGACCTGTGGTGGTAGGTATGATGTTAGTACTTTCTGTTGGGACCTTGATTCTATTTCCCAGGTTGCTGCCCTGCATCCTTTTAAAATTGTAGTCCCTGTGGGCATCCAGTCTCTGTGGTCTGTCATCTCTTCATTTTTGTATTCATCTGTATGTACATATATGTGCATTTAGTGCTTTGAATTTCCCTCTAAGCACTGCTTTTTCTGCATCCTGCAAATTTCAATAAGTTGCCTTCTTATTTTCATATAGTGCAGATGTTTTTAAAATTTCTCCTGAGACAATTTCTTTGTTCCATGTGTGATTCAGAAGTATGTTGCTCAATATCTAAATAGTTGAGAATGTTCCAGCCATTTGTTACTGACTTCTAGTTTAGTTTCTCCTTGACGAGAGCTTACTTTGTGTGATTTATATTCTTTGAAGTTTTCTTAGGTGTGCTTTATGACCCAGTGTGGTCCCTCTTGGTGCGTGTTCCAGTGAAGAGAGTGGCTTCTGCGTTGCTGGGTGGAGTATTCTGAAAACTCCATTAGATCCAGGTGAATGCTAGCACTGAGCAGTCATGTGTGTCCTTCCTGAGCGCCTGCTGGAGTTGCCAGTTGCTGACTGCGTCTCCAACTCTTCGGAGTGGCTTTGTCCATCTCTCCTTGTAGCTTTTTCCTTCCTCCTACCGTCTATATGCTTCTTGCCCTGAGGCACATGGTAGTGTTGGTGTTGGGTAGTCAAGGATGTGAACATAAGGATTAGATAGACTTGGGTTCAAATCCCAGTTCTGGAACTGTGTAGCTGAGCACACCCAGACTGGTCACTTGCCTGCTCTGAGTCTCTACTTTCTCCTCTAAAACTGAGCACTTACCCAGCATGTTGTTGTAAGTTTTAAGTCACAAGAGCAGTCTGTGTGGCCCCTGACATGTGGAATGTGGAAATGCCAGGTCTACGTCGTGGGGTGGCTACAGTAATAAAAGTGACAGTCTTCATCTTCACCAGGATGAAGCCTGACTCCAGGTGGCCTTGGTTGTGCCATTTCTGTGCTCACCTGTTTGATTTGTTCTTCCTGAGCTCCTGGAGATCAGGCTTCACCCCTGGCCCAGCCTTCCCGAAACTCAACGGGACCCTAGCTGAGAAGTGGGACATTTACTCTTTCAGCAGTTTATTCTTCTCCTGGAGAGACTGGCCACTGCCCATGTGTTCCGGGATAGGACCGTACATAGGACCTGGCCTTCTGGAGATTTCTTCTACCTACCTCACACCTTGAACCTCAAAAAAGCTTGGTGTAGGTCAGAGGGAACATTGTATGGCTGTCCACCCTCTGAACTCCTGGACAGCTCTTTCCCAAGGTCCACCCTGTGGTTTACATCCATTGGTGGCCTGAGCACATCAGGCTCCATAGCTCCTGCAGATGCCTGAGTCCCTGCAGCAGCCATAGAGAGAGCCACACTGGCCGTCCATGGACCCCATGTAGGAGAACATGTCCCTCTGCCCCTCCTGTGCCAAGACTATGGCCACATCTCTGGGAAGAGTGCAGGAAGAGAAGGGCCTGCCACAGTTCTCAGATGTGAACATTGCAAGTGGCAGGAGCCATGCAGTCTGTGGGCAGCAGTGTTCTGGTGGCCCTGCTGTTCTTGCTGGGTGAGCCCTTAATCCCCAGGTGACTTTGCCTCCTGCCCCCAGTTACTCCTCATGTGGTGCCTATAGCATGCTGTGGCCACCTAGGTTTGATAGATGAGGAAGTGGAGATTCCAAGAGATCCGGAGTGTCCTGCGCTGTCCTGCTCTTCAGTCTTTGCTGCCTGAGCTGTGGGTTCCCGGGAGGGCAGATCTTCTTCTTCCTGGTCAGCACCTGTGGAAGCAGCAGTTTCCTCAAGCTTCTGCTGATCCTGGTAGGTTCTTTGTTGGCTGAATTCTGTAGGGACAGCCAGGATTTTGTTTCCTGAGAGCTCTTGTCCTTGTCCAGGTCCCTCCTGTACCTCTCATCCTTGGATGAACCCAGTGCTTATGGGGCAGCACACAGGGTCCAGATGTGCAGACCTTTCATGCATTTTGCCTCCTTGAAGTCCTGTGTTTTCTTTACTCAGATTTCATGCGAGTGGACTACTGTTGTTCAACAAGAAAGTAACACTCACACTCTCCCCACATTATCTTCCCCCAGCTGGTCTCAGCTAGTTTTCTGTTACAGAACAGGAGCATCCTGGAAATTGGGGGCACACTCTGCTGGTGCTCTGCTGTTGTGCCTCGTCTGTGCCCTGGCACCATGCTCAGTGCCATTTACTGTGTGCCCAGCTCTAACTTGCACTTGGTCTGAGCTGAGGAAGTCGTTTTCATTTAGTTAAGCTGGAGAGCATCCCCCAATGCTTAGGAGAGACATAGATGGAAAGAAAGGGCTGGGGGTGCCGCTGGTAGAGTGCCTGCCTAGCTAGCGCAAGGCTGTGGGTTCCATCCCAGCAACCCAAAAAGAAAGAAATTGGGTGGGGGGAGGAAACAAAGGTGCTTCAGACACCACACAGAGGTCAGGAACACAAGAGGAGACAGACAACTTGTGGACAAGAGGCTTTCTTGAGTCCAGAGCATTATCTAAACAGGTTGGACAGGTGTCATGGGTCTCAGGAGGTCACACTGAGGGAGAGATGATTACAGTTGCCTATGCAGGATGTGGGGTCAATGGGGCCAGCTACATAGGCTGCATATAACTGCCCCAGAGGGAGGTGGTCACGGGGAGGGGGGGGGGGTTTCTGTAGGACAAACGTCTGGGCTGCTGACAGTGACAAACGAAGTAGGAACCCAGTCAAGCTCCATTCCTGGTTGACAAAGTTCAAGTCCTAAAATTCGTTACTTTTTTGTTGTGTGTGTGAGACTCAAGACCTTGCTCTTGCCGGGCAGGCACTTGTGCTCCTGAGCTATCTCCCTGGCCCCTCAGGTCCTGTTCAGATGAACATAGCAGCAACATAAAATGATAAGAGTTCACTCTAGTTTGTTTGTTTGTTTGTTTTTAATTTTATTTTATTTCTTTGTTTGCTTGTTGTGTTTGTTTGTTTCTTTATTTATTTATTTTGTGGCTGGCTCAGCCTGCCCTGGTGGTGGGGCTGGCACAGCATGTGGTGCCGGGGATCGAACCGCAGTCCCTGCAGTTGCCTGAGCTTTCCTAAGCAGGCTCTTTAGACCACTGAACCATCTCGCCAGCCCCTCACTCTAGTTTTGAGTCTAGGGATAACAGCAACTTTTTTGGGGGATACTGGGCATCAAACTCAGGACCTTGTGCTTACCAGGCAGAGTCTTACACCACTAAGCAATCTCCCTGGCTGGAGCAATTTCTATGGTCACCAGCAGGAAGTAGCCCTTGGTCCTCCTCCAGCACCACCCTCACTGACCTCTGGCAGGATGTCCCTGTACCACCATGCTTGCGAGTGTCCTAGGTTTTCTTTTCTTTTTTTTCCTTAATCTCTTTGATTGTTATAGGGTCTCACTGCACAGCTTGGTCTCCTGGTGATCCTCCTGTTTTCAGCCTCCCCAGCGCTGGGATAACAGGCGTGGTGAGCCACTCGGCCTAAACTCTGTGGCTGGCTCAGCCTGCCCAGGAACAGGGCTGGTGCAGCATGTGGTTCTGGAGATCAAACCATGGCCCCTGGGCTTGCCTAAACTTGCCTAAGCAGGTGCTTTAGTTCCCTGAGCTATTTTGCCACCACCCCCGCTTTTTTTTTTCCCCAGGCTTTCTTCTCTGCCTGTTCTTAGCCACTCCTCAGTAGGGTGCTCAAGGTGTCGTGATCGAGCTCTCTGTCAGCACCTACCATACTCCGGGCACGATGTCCTTGTTATATGCAGCCCGTGTGGCTGGCTCCATTATCCCCACATCAGGCTCCATTCCTGGTGTGACAAAGTTCAGGTCCTATTCAGATGAACATAGCAGCAATATAAAATGATAAAGAGATTACTCTAGTGGTGAGACCTGACCACCTGTTCTGTCTCTCCACCTCCTGCTCTGCAGTAGTTGTTCAGGTAAACCCAGCCTGACGAATCCATAGCCTGGTCAGATACCATGAGGCCAGTGGTAGCTTGGGACACCGAGCACTGTCGCCAGGACCCTCCTGGTGCCTACGGGAGGACCAGGATGGAGGAGGGGCTGGCCCAGTTCCTTAGCAGTCAGGGCTGAATTTTCCACCTGCTGTGCTGGATATCATGGCTGCTGCAATCACAGGTTTCCGACAGCAAGGATCAGTATCTTGCAGCCCAAATTTCTCATGCCTGCCATGGCTCTTCTTGGGCTGGAGGTGCACAGTGAGCAGGAGGCACAGTGCTGGCTGCTATGTGGGTACATAGCCTGGCATCGCAGGGACTTGGAGAGCTGGTGCCCACAGGAGCCTGCCTTCTGCTTTGCAGCCCAGCCACACCCTAGCTGGGTTTAACAGGCAGCACTGTGTGACCGTGTTTTGTGTTCTGCCCCCAGAGCCTCCCACCTGCTCCCCTGACCAGTTTGCGTGTGCCACCGGTGAGATCGACTGCATCCCTGGGGCCTGGCGCTGTGACGGCTTCCCTGAGTGTGATGACCAGAGTGATGAGGAGGGCTGCCCTGTGTGTTCGGCAGCCCAGTTCCCCTGCGCGCGCGGCCAGTGTGTGGACCTGCGTCTGCGCTGCGATGGCGAGGCCGACTGCCAGGACCGTTCTGATGAGGCTGACTGTGATGGTGAGGCCCGTGTTGGCTGCCTGCCACCTACCTAAGGGGCTGCCACACCCAGGCTGTGCCACACATCCAGCCTCCCCTGAATAGAAGCTCCGTAAAACCTCCACCTGGAGGGAGAGGCCAGGTTCTCCACAGCCTAGGAGAGAAGGCAAGGTCAGCTTTAGGTTTAACAAGGACTGCTACCGTCTGTCCCTATCTGTTCATTGGGCATCTGACTCAAAGGCAGACTCAGTGTGCCTCCCCTCCCTGCATTCAGTCAGGAATTTGGCAGAGGCCCCAGCTGAATCCCATAGTCGGCTTTCAGTGACTCACACTCTGGTTAACTCTCATCCTAAGCAGCAGTGTCGTGTTCCGCTGAGTAGACTGGAATAATGCTTACTGCCTGGACCCACTTTCACCAGCAGGGTCTTCTTATAGATCTTGAAAAGTGTACTCTTCTGTACTTGCTCTGAATTCCCTTTTGATTGGTTCTCCTGGGCTTTTTTTTTTTTTTTTTCTTGGTAAAGAATTAAACTCAGGACCTTGTCTTTGCCAATCAGGTGCTTAAGCCACTGAGCTATTTTCCCAGCTCCCGTTTGATTGGGAACCCACGTGTCAGCGTCATGGTCCCAGAACTGCCATGGAACTGTGGTCCCCCTTAGCGCCTCTCCAAAAACCACAGGTCCTGTTCTTGTCTAACTCAGGTGCTCACTGGTCATTGTCCACCATCCTCCTGTGTGGTAAGCAAATGTATAGACAAGGGCCTGGGAGTCATCCGTAGAGCCACAGTTAAATCTTTGCAGCTTACCAACCCTCTGAGAATCTGGGAGAGGCTGTGGACCACAGGCCAAATCTAGCCTGCTGCTTACTTCTGTAAATAAAGCTTCAGTGGCATCAGCCAAGCCCACTCACTCATTTACATGTCGGCTGCTCTAATGCTAAAACAGGAGAACTGAGTAGTTGGCGACAGAGCCTAAGAATTCACTACCAGGTCCTTTATGGGAGGGTGTGCCCAGGAGCCCTGGCCCAGCAGCAGGTTTTGGCCAGGATGTCAGGATCACCGGAGCTCTTCTTAGAAGCCATCTCTCTTGTCACCGTCCCATGTTCTTCCTTGTGTGGCATGTGGCCGCAGTGACAGGCCTCCTGCAAGCACAGACTCAGTGTTCCTTCCTGCTCAGTCTCCAGCAAGTCACCCTTTCCAGTGGGGACCAAGCCCTGGTCTCCCATACCCAGGGCTCCCAGGCGAGGCACCTGGAGTAGGACAGCTAGTGAGTCAGAGGCTCGAAGTGCCAGGTGATGATTGAGCTCTAGCAGCTATCTCTGTGGCAGTGCCATGGCTCCTGCCTGCCGGCATCTGGGCACAGTGAAGGAGGCAGCTGTCAGTTCTCGTCCTGCTCACTATCCTCCCAGGAGCGGGGCCAGGCTGCATAGCTCCCTGCCTGGCTGCTTCTGCCTTCTCAGAGCTGTGCTGTGCACCCCCGCCCTCTGTTCTGCACCCCACCCTATGTGCAGTAGGAAGGTGAGGCCCTTCCTGGAGGACCCCACGCTACCACCTTCCCAGTAGCCTCATATGACCTGAAGTCAAAGGGCTATCGTACTTACTCTGTGCAGGCTGGACCCAGGGTAATGTCCAACAGATGCCTCCTGGGGGCAGGTGGGCCTTTGTGGTCTCCTCTTTGCTAGACCCCACACTGGCATTGCACAGAACTTGGGATAGATAGGGTCAAGGGGTGGTAGAGATTGGGTTTACTGTGACTGCTTTGGTCCTGTCCTAGAAAGGAGTCTGTCCATTGGCTGTTTGTGGCTGGATCTGGGGTGGGGCAGGGCCAGAGGCGCTGGTGGCCCTCTGGCCTCCCTGAACTTGTGGCCCCTCCTCACAGCTGTCTGCCTGCCCAACCAGTTCCGGTGTGCCAGTGGCCAGTGTGTCCTCATCAAACAGCAGTGTGACTCCTTCCCTGACTGTGTGGACGGCTCCGACGAGCTCATGTGCGGTGAGCCAACTTCTGGCAGGGATGGGGTCACCCCAGCCAGCGTTCCTCCCCCAACAGTGTGGAGTCTTGAGGAGGGATGTGTGCTCTGGGAAGACCTGGACTGCTGGGTGCACTTTGCCCTTGAGAGGCAGTAACCAGAGGGGAGACATCCTTGGGGGCGGCGGGTCTACAGGAACCCACTGTGGAGTCTGCCTAGGTGGGGACCTGCCTTGTAGAGGGGCTGCCCATCAGCCAGCCTTCCACCATGGGGAGTTCACTTTGTAGCAACTGTCCTGAGGCAGGTTGTGCGCCATGGTCCGAGGAGGAGCAATGTGTACATGTTTCTCTCTCTCTCTCTCTCTCTCTCTCTCTCTCTCACACACACACACACACACACACACACACACACACACATATACACACACACATGCACAGCACATAGGTCTTATACACTTATGTCGTATACATCCCTTGAGTGGCCTGATCTGTGAGTAAAGGGTACAGGGATTAGAAGATGGGTGGCTAGGCAGTCAGGGAGAGCTTCCTGAAGGAAGTGCTGAAAAGCCTGACTCAGACAGGATGGGAGCTGGTGTTCTAGATAGAAAGTAGGAATCTGTGGATGTGTCTGGGAGTGCAACAGCTCTATCTACTTTAGGGGACCTGATCTGAGAGCTCTGAAGCAGGAGCAGGAGAAACATAGGGGAAGGATATAGATTTCCCTGTGGAGTTCCTGAACTCTTGAGGTCTTCATACCAGCATAGATCAGACACTGTGGGTGCTGTCTCTGGAGCTTGGACTGGGCAGGATGGCAGAGCCCGGGCCTACCAGAGTCCACTGCTCCTCCATTTGGCAGCTTTCCAGTCCAGAGATGGGGTGGGAATCTATCTCAGGCCTCTAGGGGGACTGTGGGCTCCACTGTGTCTGCTAATGTTTTATCTCCAGAGCCAGAAGTCCCCCTCCCATTCCTCCAGGTTGAGTCTTCTGGGAGGGACGAAGCTGATGTTCACAGGGTTGCTGGGCCAGCGAATGGGAAGGTGAACACGGTCTGCCAGTTGATCCTGGGCTCTGCGCATGCCTTTCATGCTCTGGAGGCCTCAGTGGTGGAGCACCTACCTGGCAATCCTCTGTCCCACACCTTTAGCCCAGTGACAGCTCTGCATACCCTGCCTACTTTAGGGTCCTCTTGGCTGACCTGTCACATACTTGACACCTAGGTTATCTGGGGCACTCATTTCTGAGGGCCTCTGACAAAGAAGTGTATCTTAGTTAACTTTTCTCTCATTGCTGAGACAAAATACCCAACATCCAAAGTTAAAGGGGGGAAAGTTTATGTAGCTCATACTTTGTTAAAGTTTCAGTCTATGATGGGCTGGTTTCAAGGTAGGATGGCAGAAGATAGCAAAGAGACCTTAACAGTGTCTTGTCTTTTGGTTCCTTCATCTTTTGGTCTTTGGTTTTTATTTTTTTATTTTTATATACCAGAAATGGAACTCCAACCCCCTGTGCTTGCCAGGCAGGCACTGTTCAGCCTTAGCTACCTCCCTGGTCCTCTGTTCCTTTATCTTACATAGACTATCAGGATTAGGGTGGTCCCAAACTAATCAGTGGACTGATTTACTAAGCACACACCTGTAATCCCAACATCACACACTCTAGATTCAGCTGCCTCTGAAGAAGCCCTGTAATCCACCTACGACCACATAAGGCTTTGGGGAGGGTGGGAGAGACATCAAACACAAGCCATAACAGTGTGTGAGTATGTTCACAGACCCTCAGGAAAGAGGCAGGGGCAGCCAAGTGGAGGAGGGAAGATGCACAAAGTAGAGCAGGTCAAGGAGCAGTGGGCAAAGGTCCTGTTTGAGTGCTGTTCCCAGGCCCACCCCCTCATTTCTCCCACCTGTTCCTGTGGATGTTAGGGCTAGGGCAGAGCCATCCCTTTCTGGTGCCACACAGGAGGGTCCATCCCTTGGAAGCTGATGTGGCCATCTCTCTCCCTGTCCTCTGGCAGAAATTACCAAGCCGCCCTCTGACGACACCCCTGCCCACAGCAGCGCCATCGGGCCTGTCATCGGGATCATCCTCTCACTCTTTGTCATGGGTGGGGTCTATTTCGTGTGCCAGCGTGTGGTGTGCCAGCGCTATGTGGGAGCCAATGGACCCTTCCCTCATGAGTATGTCAGTGGGACTCCCCACGTGCCCCTCAATTTCATAGCCCCAGGTGGCTCACAGCATGGTCCTTTCCCAGGTAAGTGTGCACAGGCCTGGGCAGAGGCAGTTGCCTTGTCTGGGCAGCATGTGGGCAAGGGATACAACTCTGATGCTTCCCCTGGGGTATGTGACAGACACTGCCAGTCAGTCGCTACACTCAGGCCTTCCTGCAAGCCCCTGCTTGGCATCTTCATCTTTCTCAGCACAGAGCCTGCATGCTACAGCCTGTCCTTTGGCTTTGGAAGTGTAGAGAAAACTCCATGGACTTGGCCTTCAGCACTCTTGTGGGAGTTTCCTGAGTTGTCCTCAAAAACATATATCCCCTAGAATTGGCATTCGGGTACAACTGGGCTCTCTGTAGAGCAGAAGGAGCTGTTCCATGCGACAAGCAGTTTTGTGTGTGTACTGTGGTGGAGCAGTTATACTTACAAGCTGCCTCCCCACCAGGAGGGCAGGTGATGTGCCCAGATGCCCAGGGGGGCATACCATAAGACTCAGCCCTGCCAGTTCATACCAGTGGCCATGTGTGTCCAAGGAGGAAGGGTCAGTGGGTGATGTGCCCTGTGGTATCCCTGTGAGGGTGGAAAGTGCCTGAGCTCCAGGGCCACAGTGGCTACTGCTGTGGACCAGCCTAACCCTGGGTTCCCTCTCTTGTCCTTTTCCACCCCTTCTACTCCCACCAGGACTCGGGTCGGGGGAATGGGGTGGCAAGGGTTTCTCAAGAGCTTCTGGAAGCTCATGTTGGTGGCAGCATCACTGTCACGGAGCCTCCAGAGAAGAGAACAGGCTCCTGTGTGTGCCTGGTATTCTCTAAGCAGAGCCCCTACCAGGATGCTTCTTAAAGACCCATGTTCCCCTTGCGGGGAGGTGCTGTACGTCTCCCTGTCTTACAGAGGAGACTCAGAAAGCCTGAACTGGTGACCTGCAGCAAGCAGGGTGTCCTGGATACTTTTCTCTCATTGCTGAGACAAAACACCTGACCCCCACTATTAAGTAGGAAAGATTTATTTAGCTCACAGTTTGCGAAAGTTTCAGCCCATGATCAGTTGGCTCCCAGGCAAGGTGGCACATGGCAGAGGGGGCAACAGTTCATGGCAGTGGAAGACAGCAAAAGTGACAAGAGCAAAGTGGAAGGAATGCAAGAGAAGACTCTTTCTGTCCTTTATATTGTGTTGTGCTGGGGCCAGTGAGATAGCTCAGCGGTCTAAAGCACCTGCTTAGGCAAGCTTAGGCAACCGCAGGGACCTCAGTTCAATCCCTGGCACCACATGCTGTGCCAGCCCCACCCCTAGGGCAGGCTGAGCCGGCCATGATATATTGTGTTGTGCTACCCACCCTAGGGGAGTGTAGAACTCACACCCTTAATCCTAGCACTAGAAAATGAATCAGTCACCAATTCTAGATACAGCTACCTCTGAGAAGCACCCCCTCATGATTGCATGAGCTTTGGGCGGACATCCAGCCACAAACCATAACACAGTAGTATCTCGTAGGATTTACCACACAATCTGAATCTCTTGGGGAGCAGGAGCAGAGCCAGAGCTGTGTCTGACCCACCTTGCTCCCTCTCCTGGACAGGCATCTCCTGCAGCAAGTCCATGATGAGCTCTGTGAGCTTGATGGGGGGCCGGAGCGGTGTGCCCCTCTATGACCGGAACCATGTCACTGGGGCCTCATCTAGCAGCTCATCCAGCACAAAAGCCACACCGTACCCACCGGTGAGTGGGGTGGGGGGACTCACTCTGGCCTCTGAATCAGTGCTGGCTGGGGAGCCTTCCTGTGACCTTAGAATTTCTAGACCTAGTCTATCACAAAAAGAAATAGTGAGGTGTTCAATTTCGCTATGTGAAACCTCTTAGTTTTTTCTTTAATGGTATTGTTTTGTTTAGAAAATCCTTGTTTGAGCAGTGTGGTGGTGTATACATGTAATCTTAAGCTGAGGAGGCTGAGGCAGGAGGATCTCAGAGAGTTTAAGGCTAGCCTTAAACTCCTTGAAATAGTGACTTCAAGGTTAGCGTGAGCTGCATAGCAAGACCCTCTCAAAAAAAAGAGATAGGGGGAAAAAAGAAAATCCTTTTTTGTTTTGGACAGTCCAGAAACCATCTAGTAATATGCAGAGCTGAAGGCTTATATCTGTCTTTCTAAGGGTTATCTGGGTGGTGGTCTTGCTTGCACTCTGGTCTTTCTACGCAGGGCCTGAGCCCTCCATGCTGCCCTGCTAGGTCGATAGTCTGTGAGCTTCCTTTCGTCCTCCCTACCAGGATCTCCCTGCATTTCCATTCTGGGCCTTGCCAGTTCCCAGAGATGGGCTGTCATTTCCTCAAGGATAGACACAGGGTGAATTTTAGGGCTAAAGCACTCCCTGGAACTTTTGGCCACCCAAGTCAGTGAGGGACTGGTCTAGAGGAAAGTGATTTTAGAGTGAAGCATTAACATTCTGGTTTCTGCAAAGGGCCCCTTCCCGGGGCTGGCGGGGTGAACCTCATTTCTGAGAGCACAGCCTGAGTAAGCTTGCTACACATGTGGAAATGTGCGTGCCGCAGTCCTCCCTAACCCGTAGTCACCCAATGCATGCCTGAACCCACGGGTTGTACCAAACATGCGTACAGTGTGTTCTCCTATGCACGTGGACCTATGTGATAAGGTTAGTCTACCATTAGGCACAGTGAGAAATTAGCAGTGACTAATAACAAATCAGGACAATTACAGTGATGTGCTATAAAAAGTTGTGTGGATGTGATCTCTGTCTCTTAAAAGAGTTAAGACAAATACTAATATTTCTAGACTGTGGTTAACCACAGGTAGTTAAATCCACAGAAAGCAAAACCACAGTCAGGCGGCCTTTGTGTTTAAACACGGGGGGTCAGACTTTGCACGCACTGTAAGCCTTTTGTTTTCCCAAATTCAAATCTTCCTGCAGCCAAATGGTCTAAGGTGAGAATAGCTCCACTTGAATTCTCCTGGGCCCCCCACCCAGGAGCCCAACCTTGCCCCATCTGCCCTTCCGTCCTCCACCTGCCTATTGGCTCCTCCTAATTAAGGCCCTGAGGGAGGGGATGGAAGAGGGTGTTATCTCTGGGCTGCAGGCAGGAAGTGGAAGCTCCAGGGCCTATTCTTTTAGGAGCAGAGGAAACCCAGAGCCTGAAGCCTAAAGTTGAAACTACCCCATGGCACTTCAGCTCCTGCTGCTACTGCTGCTCTGTGCTCCCGGAACCATCTGGGGTGCCAGGGCTCTGTCTGCAGTCAGGGGCACGCCCGTCATTGCCAGCAGGTGCATAGGAAGCTCCGGAAATCACATTCTCCCTGCCTAGGCTTGGCTGAGTGCTGGGCACCTTGCTCAGCAGAAAGACTTGGCACTGACCAGCCAGCTGTCTTATTTAAATACTTCATTGTTTAACTGTACCTTTCACTCACTCAAAGTGGATTTTAGCATATTCACAGATGTATACAACCACAATTGACTTTTGTTTTGAAATGGGGTTTTGCTACCCAGTTCAAGCTGACCTTGAACTCACTATATATCCAAGGCTGGCCTCAAACTTGCAACAATCTTCCTGCCTCAGCCTCCCAAGTGCTGGAATTACAAACAGGTACCACACACCGGGCTTCACAGTTGGTTTTATTTTACTTTATTTTTTATATTACAGCCAGCTCAGCCTGCCCTGGGGGTGGGCCTGGCGCAGCATATGGTGCTGGGGATCGAACCATAGTCTCTGGTTGCCTAAGCTTGCCTAAGCAGGCACTTTAGATCGCTAAGCCATCTTGCCAGCCCCACAGTTGATTTTAGAACATTTCCATCCCTCACCAAAGAAGCTCTGTTATTTTATTTAGTAAGCACAGTGTCTACAGGGTTTCACTACACAGATCAGATTCATAATGATCCTCCTGGTTTCAGCCTCCCAAGTGCTGGGATTATAGGCACACATTGTCTTGTCCGTGGTGGAATACACTGGGAGCCAGCTATTTTAAATTAGCTAGTTTAGGATTAAAGTACCTGTTTAGGCAGATACAGGGACCAGAGTTTGATCCCAGCATGCCATGCCCACCCTTCACCCAGAGTGTGCTGAGATGTTGACTGAGACTAGGCATGGTGGTGCACGCCTGTAATCCCAGCACTTGAGAGGCTGAAAACAGAATTTACAAGTCCAGTCTGTGAAGTGAGACCCTGTAGACCCTGTACTAAATACATAAGAAAAAACTCTTAAATTAGCTAGTTTACTTGCGTTAGCAATATGAGTTTATGGTACAAAATTGAAAGGGGTGCAAAAGAATGTATAGGCTAAAGAGCCCCTGCTTACTCCAAGGACACCCTCAGAGGCATATCCTGGAGCAGGTTGCTTGGATACACCCCCATCTCTATGTATGCACAGTATGGACTTTATTTTCCCAACAAAAAATGTGATTTTTAAAAAACTTTATCTTTAAGCAGTTACAGACTTAAGTGCAGTTGCCTCCACCTCTTGCCTAGTTTTCCCTGTAGTAACGTCTTTAGCAACTGCCCCACAATCCCACTGTGCCCCACACAGTCCGGATATGGGCTTGAGCCTTTGGCTTTATTCACATTTCACCAGTTTTTTGTTTGTTGTTGTCATTTTCAGACAGGGTCTCACTAAGTTGCTGAATTGTCCAGATGGGGCTCAAATGTGTAATTCTCCTCCTTCGGCCTCCCAGAGTACTGGGATTAGTACATATGTACTCTTGAGAGCCCAAGGGGCAGCACCTCAAGTGTGCTCTGAGCCCAGCCTGTTGCTAGTTGCAGCCTCTTCTGAGCACTTCTGTGGCCCCCACCACACCTGCCCTTAGCTGTCCTTATCCTCCTTTCTCAGAAGAGCCTAGGAGCTCTGTGGAACCTCTACCCTGCTTCATGCCTCACGAGGAGGGAGCCAGTCTGTCCCAGTACCCCCGACTCTGCCTCTCCTGTTCTGCTACCCTGATTTTTCTGTGTCATATGCAGGATGACCACATTCTAGGTGCTTGGATCTCTCTTTGACCCCTATAGTATTAGCGCTGTAGCCTTCATAGGGGACACTTCCTCTTCCTGCCAGCAGAGGGCACACCAGCAAGTCTGTCCCTGTGAAACTTCAAGTAACCCAGGGGAAAAACGAAATTGTGTTGAAATCTTAATTTATATTTCTTTCATCACAAATAACATCAAACATCTTTTTTATAAGAACCTTTCTAGTTTCTTTTCCTTTTTCATCCATTCTTTTTTTTTTCTGTCTTTTTGAGACAGGGTCTCGCTATGCGATTCAAGCAGGCCTTGAGCTCACTTTGTAGCCCAGGCTGGTCAACTTGAAATGATCCTCCTGCTTCAGCCTCCTGAGTTCTGAGATTACATTGGGCTTAGCTTTCTTTTCTTTTTTTTTTAAATTGTATTTAATAAGAAATAACAATGTGACAGTTTCAAAACAGGTTAGTAGTACATTTCTAGCATTTGATACAATGCATATTGTTCTCCTAGTAGTTATACAGAGCACAGGGTGTAGACGTGGTAATTTTTCTAATCATTATTGGTACAAAAAAATTTCTTCTCATTGAACTAAGAGAAAGTAGTTGTATATATAATCCAGTGTTCCATAATCACAGTGGGTTATTGGCAAGACTGGCAATGTGGGAAGCTGTTGCTAAGCATTTTACAGCTCAGCATACTAATCTAGCTTTATGTTTTATGCCTTGTGGTTAAACTTTTCTGCTGGGTGGTTAAGGGCAAGTTAAAGCAAGACCTGTATAACAAAACATTTAACTTTTATATCTCCCAAGGTCAGTCACATCCCCTCAGGGTTTACTTTGAAACCATGCAAGTGCTTTGTAGAACTGTTCTCAGTGTCAGTCATCTGGATGAGTCATGGCCATTGCTTGACCAATTTTAGCTTTATTTTCT
>PVKN010009970.1:0-11503 GCA_004027915.1 Capromys pilorides
TCCTCCCTGGAGCATGATCTGGGCCTGCCTAGGATATGATTGGCTCCTCCCTAGAGCGGGATCAAGGGCCCATCCTGGGGTATGATTGGTTCTACCCTAGGGCACAACGGGCCCACGTCAGAGTGACTGAGCACAAAGAGACTTTTTAAAGAGCTGTTACTCTCTGCTCCGGTGAGTTGTTTGAGTTGTTGTTCTGCCACCATGAACTGGATGCCCTCTGCCCTGTTCCACTCAGCCTTGGGCCAGCCGAATATGGACTGAAGCCTCCAGCAACTGTGAGCTAAATAAACCTTTCCTTCCTTATTTTGAGTGTCAGGTATTTGTCCCAGCAACGAGTAAAAAGTAACTAAGACAAGAGTCCAGAACCCTGCTCATCTGCTGGGCTGTGTGTTAGAGTCCACCTATATAGGCAAGCAGCACTGAGAGACGCAGGACTTCGAGGCTCTATTCCACAGAAGTGAGTCCAATTTGTGCTCTGATAAGCCCTCTCTCAATAGATTTTAATTGTAATTCTTCTAGGAAGAGTGTAATAGTCCAAGCTAATTAAGCCAGAAAATGACAATCTTGAAGTCAGTGTAGTAATCTTTCTTTAGTGCACTTCACAAAGGGTCGGTGGATAAGGCAGCTGCGTTCATTTCCTGTAAGTGCATAGCAAGTGGGGCCAGGCTCACTTTCTCAGCTGAAGAGATGTCCTTTAATGTAAGGAAAGATCTCCCAAACGTTAAGTATCAGGGGGAAAAAACAAAGGAGAAGAAGGATAGGGAATCACTAGTGAGGACTGAAAAGCTACAACTCTCATTTTGCATGTGCAATTGCATGTCATCTTGAAAAAGCTAAACTAGATGCCTTTTTGTCTTAGTTCCTCTTTACTCGTAGCTGGGACAAATACCCAACACTCAAAATGAAGGAAGGAAAGGTTTATTCAGTTTATAGTTGCTGGAGGTTCCAGTCCATATTTGGCTTGCTCAAGGTTGAGTGGAACAGGGCAGAGAGTGTCCAGTTCATGGCGGCGGCGGAACAGCAACAATCAGGACAGAAGGAGCAGACCAATCAGGGTGCAGAGAGCAACAGCTACCATCTGCCTCTCTGTCTCTCTTTATATTATATTCAAGTTCTCTTCCTCAGCCTATCCACCTTAGGCCACACCAATAATCCCAGCCATACTCAGACCAATAACCCCATCAGTACTAAAACACATAATCCCAGTGGATCAAGAATCAAGTAATCCCAGCAGTACTCAGACCAATAGTCCCATCAGTATTGAAACACATAATTCCAGTGGATCATGACTCAAGTCTCAAACTCTAGAAATCCCCACCCCATGACTGCATGAGACTTTGCGGGGACAACTAGACATAAACCATAACACTTTTACTACATGGGATTTCATCCACACCTGGAAAACTGTGAAAGACAGATGGCATCATCTATGATATTTAGTGCTTCTGATTTTAACCACCACCAACAACAGCAAAAAATATCTTGAATGAAGTATTTTTTTAATGTTGGCTTTTGAGATTTTGATGGTTTATTCCTCCTCTTTATTTCAAAACTAGAGCTTGTGAATTTCCTTTTGATAGCCCTTGTCTTGTATTCTCCTCCTCTCTAGAACTTTCAACTAATTTAAGGGTTGAATTGCCTTGGCTTGTTTCTGGTCATCCTGTTACTGTCCTGAATTTCTTCATCTTTTCTCTTGAGTGGAACATATCTTCTGAATATCTGGACTCCCCAGAGAACATCCCACACAGTCACAAGTGATTCTTTAAATATCATCGCTTATTTTTCATCAGTGTAGCTTGTGCTTGTTATACAGAAAGCTCCCTCAGGAAGGCAGGACTTGGTTGGCCTAAATTATAGCTAGCTTCTCAAGGCCTGTTACAGCCTCCAGAGCATAAAAGGTGTTCTGCATAGATTGAAAGCATGAATGAACAAGAAAGTGACTGAATAGTGTGAGGAAACTTGTAGCCAGTTTCCTTCAGATTCAAACAAATTCATTGTACATTATAGTCTGTCGACTTTGGTAGCAGGCAACAGAAACTGATTGCAGTCAGAGAAAATACAGTTATTGAAAGGAAATGGGTCAGTTTGTGATAGTGCTCTGAGGTCAGGTCAAATCTACCTTGCTACCTATTTTCACAGCCCACATACTAAGAATAGATTATTCCTTCAAAATTTACTAGAAAAATCAGGATAATATGGCATGATATGTGAAAATTATACATGAAATTCATATATCAGGGTCCATAAATGAGACCATATTGGAACATAGCCATACTTGGTGTTTCTATATTCTTTTTCTGCTCTTTTTGTTGTTATTGTTCAGGCATTTTCTATGGTTCTGTTTGTATTGCACCATTAGAGTGAGGTTATTGTAACTGAGACTATTGAGCCAGAAAACTGCAAGGATTTATTACCTGGTTATTTACACAATAGTTGTTCAATTTTCACATAAGGGAATGGAATCCAAATAGCAAATGGACATGAAGGTGTTGAAAAAGCAGGATAATGTTAAGAATAGCTTGGCTAAAAGGAAGCTGGAGTGTGTCACTATCAGAGACCGTGTACTCACCTCCTTCCATACTGAATCTGGCTAAGTTTTTAAATTCCAGGGAAAAACTCTTGTCCGGTTTAGGCAAATATTTGTAGGCTGGCTAAAGAGACTGGTATCAAAGAATGTTGATCAATGCCTCATCATATAGAAACTTTATAAAAGGAACAGATGTTCACTGCAGAAACTATATTGATGCCAAGATAAAACCGTGGTTGAGCTGACTCCCTTCTTCCAAAGATCAACAGAAGCTGTCTGCCAGCTGGTCAATTTCAGAGGCTGCTTTAGGGTGGTGGGTACATACCTGACATTGTGACCTCATGTCATTGAGATTGAGTGGACTCCTCATTACAAGCTGTGTTCTTATTCATCAGAAATGTCTCTTTTCATCTCCCAGCTGCATCACATCCAATACAATCATAGGCACACATGTACTGTCTCATACCATGGGGATGGAATATGAAGGGAAGCCCAGGAAAGCTTTGAGAGATCTGGTGTAATTTTCTGATTCTAAGTTTAAAACTGTGATGAATTATACTTTAGAGGTGTATATGAGAGGTTTCTAAATGCAACTGTAAAGTAATTTGTGTTTGGCTAAAGATGTGGAATAAGCGGGGTTGGGCAAGAGGTGCATCTTCCATTAAATCTGTAGGTGATATATAATCTTTATCCCCCAAGAGATGCTGGATAAAATTCAAAACAGTGTTCAATAACCATGCAAAAGCCTAGGAGCAGTAGATTTCAGGGCCAACACTGCTTTATTTTTGTTCCTGTAAGAGGTCTTCGTTAAATAGATGAAGGAGATATAGGTCATTTCCAGACCTAAAGAAAGTGAAATTGATTTATTACTTTTTTGAAAACTGTATGAGAGAGAGAAGAGTACAGCAAATTATTCCCAGGATTAAGGACAAAATTTCTCTGTAATACTTAGAATGCTTGCAGAAACAGTGTACAATTATGTGTGTGTGTGTGTATGTGTGTATGTGTGTGTGTGTGTGTGTGTGTGTGTGTGTGTGTGTAATGACAATAAAATACCTATTTTCATTATTTCAGGATTCCGGGGAAAATGCTTCAAGAATCTGTTGGGTAGGGTAAGAATATATGGGGATCTCATTTATCCTCATGTCTGTGATGTGGTTTGGGCTTTTGAGCTGAAGAGAAACTCAGGGAAATGTGAGGTACTCATGCAGGAGTGTTGATGTGTACTGCTCTTTGAGTTAGACAAATCATATAAAGTCAGTTATGCTTGAAACATGCTGAGTTCATGCAGAGGAGCTCTTTCACTCAGTCTGAAGTATATTGTGAAAGGAACCCAGAAACTGATGCTTTAAGACAGACAAAGAGTGCTGCTCTCAAAAGTGGAGAGCAGGCAAGGATTGGGGAGCACATGACAGGCCCAGTCTGCACTCTGATGATGCCTTTCTCCTTCACAGACACGCAGAGCTGAGGTTTAAAGACATTCATCAATGTGGCAAAGGCAAGAATACTAATTAAGTGTTTTTAGCATAATAGAAAATCAATTTTAATTGTCCCAAATGGAACTATTGTTTACAGTTACAGATGGCTGGCAGACAGTACCTGGAGAAAATAAATGAGTCCAGGGAGAAGGGAATTGCTTTCAATTCCTAGGAGCATTTCAAGGAAGGCATTGGAGAATTCAGCCTAAGAAGGTTGTTTAACAGAAAACAGATGATCTATAAAAGCTACAAAATGGCATTTTCCTCTAGGACCAGCCTGTTAGTAGTGTCATCAATTTCTACCTTCTTACCCCTCCGTCCTTCTGCTTCCACAAAGGGCTCTCAAGAAAGTTGTTTCTACATAGTTTGGCATGTTTTGTTTTGCAATACTGGGAGTTGAACCCTGGGTCTTTTACCTCAATGCAAGTACTTTACCACTGAGCTACACCGGGTTCCCCAGCCTGGCCTCAAACTTGCAGTTCTTCTGCCTTGGCCTTCCTGAGTGTTAGGATTACAGGCATATGATACTACACCCTGCTATAATTTTATTTTGAGACCTGATCTTTTGAAGTTAGCTAGGTTAACCTTGAACTTGAAATCTTCTTGCTTCAGCCTTTCAAGTAGCTTAGATTAGAGGTGTGTACCAGTACTGCAAGCTATAGCATGATTTCAAGATATCAAACCAGTTGTGGCCTTATTCCCTCTCTTGATATTCTCTTTTGTATCCCTGAATTCTTAGTAATTTTTTTCTGCATTTTAGTCTTTCTTATCTATTGTTATTTGCCTGTTTTCCTTATTTTCTCATTAAAAGTTCCTAAAGGGCAACACTTCAGGCAAGTTAATCCCAGCTGTCACTACTAACTGTGTGCCTTGATTAACTTAATCCATTTTCCTAACTGTAAGATTAGGGTAATAACAGCATCCAATAGAAACTCTGTGTTGAGTATCAGTGAATTCATAAAAACAAAGCTTCGAGCAAATGCTGTGGTATGCAAGTTGAACTTGAAAATGTCTAATTCTATGCTAGTAGGGTTTTTTTTAAAATGTCCTTGTGTCTCTGTTCTGTTAGGAAATGATTAAAATATGTCATACACAAAAAAATATAATTCTACTAAAAAATCTCAGGGAAGACAAAGGTGAGAAGTTAAGGACCTGCTGCAGGTAACCCTTGGTATGGACTGCCTCAGCACAGTGATTCTAAGGATCTCAGTGCAGCAGAACTACTGTACCTGCAGCATTTGTTACAACTGTAGGCTCCTGTTGAATTAGAGATTACTGGGGTAGGACCTCAAATGACTACATCTCTAATATTCTCTGCAGGTGATATGAGGCCAGCTAAATTTTAGATCTTTGGCTAAATGAAAATAGCCCAGAAATTATTAATTAGTGAAACACAGATGTAGGTTCTGATGTACCAATGTGGGGTGTTTCATTCATTTTGTCATCAAAGGGGACTTGGTTGGGGTGGCTGCTGCCAGCTGGACTTCCACTCTTGTTTGTGCACACTACAGGGAGGATAATTGCTTTTTCAGGCAGTCTCCTAAAGCTTCTGGGTACTGCTCCCAGCCTCCCCTCTAACACTAATGGGCCATCGCATCTGCAGAGTGGAATAATTAGCATAAATCACTGCATGCTGCAATACAAATCCAGGCAGGCTGGACTTTAGTCTGAGTAGGTACATGATTGAAGGCCTGCTCTTTTCCCTACTCTGGCACTCAGGGGAAAACACTGCATAAGACACATGAACTAGATTTATTCTCCAGAGTCCTTATCAGTGAAAACTTGCTTAGATTTTAATACTTGTAAAACTTAATAATTTTTAGGACTGGATTTTACTTTTCTTTTCTGAATTCAAGTTCAGGAGTTAAGGGGGTCATCTGGTACTTCAAACCAACATGGGTAGAGATTTCAGTATTTTGTGACCTTACATATGTGACTTGATCTTTCTTTACCTAAACTCCCCATGTGCAAAATAGAGATGCTGATTAATATCTCAGTGTTGTTGCTGTACAAAAAATAAAAAATCTAAAGCACCTGTTAGATATGCAAGCACTTTAGACATGCTAGTTTTCTGCCCTTTGAAACAAAATACAGTATTAAATGAAAAGGGGAAATTAAAAAATTACATATTTTCTCTTAAAGTTTAACTTTAAGACTATTGCTATTTTAATTTAAATGCCTCTTTGTGTACAACTTTGGGCAGAGAGTTGTGTTGCTCTGTGCATTGCAACAGATTTAACTTTACAAAACTTCTTGACCTTTCACTACTAGATACCAGTAGTACCCCTGTGGTAACAATCAGAAATGTCACTAGACATTCTTTGTTGTCTCCTAAGGAATGAAAATTTCCCTTGAGCACCAATGCCTCAGTATCTACGTGTAATTTTAATGCATTAAATCAAAGTTCTGGAGTTTGGGACTAGTATGGGTCCATGGCTTGTTATGGTCCATGGATTTTTAGGAACTGGTGTGCACAGCAGGTGGTAAATGGTGGGCAGTTGAGCAAAAGTTCATCTGCATTGATAGATTGTCCCCATTACACACAGTATTGCCCAGGCTCTTCCTCTAGTCAGAATAGCAGTGGCATTAGATTTTTATAGGAGCATGAACTCTATTATTAACTGTATATTCAAGGGAGTTAGGTTGTACACTCTGTAAGAGTGTTTCATCCCAAAACTATTCTTCTCTGTTCCCTCCAACCCTCACTTCATGGAAAACTTATCTTTCATGAAATTTGTCTCTGAAGCTATAAAGGCTGGGAATCACTATATTAAAAAAGATAAAACTAACATATTAGTCAACTTCCCAAACTTGACAAAATATCTGAGATAAACAACTTAAAATAAGTAAAGGCTTATTTGAGCTCAAGATTCCAGAGATTCTGGTCTATGATCTCTCAGTCTTTTTGCTTTGGGCCTGTGGCAACACAGCACAGGGTGGCAGGGAGCATATTGCAGAACAGGGTCATGTACCTTGTCTAGCTTGGAACAAAGAGAGAAGCAAGAAGGCATTGGAGTCTTAATGTACTCTTCAAAGTACACTTCTAATGATGCATTGCTTATAGGCCCCACCTCTTAAAGGATCCACCACCTCCTAGTACAGCATTATCACGCATTGGTAACTAAGCCTTCAAACATATAGATCTTTGGAAAACATTCTAGATCCAAACTGTAACAACTAAGAAATCAAAATTTGCTACTGTTTCACTAAAACATCAGAAAGGATGCTAAATCATTACCTAGCTAGAGCTAGATTATCTTTCTGAAAATTTCTCAGCCTTACAAAGGAGAAAGTCTCATGGTGCAAGCAGAGAACAGCAAAGGCAGGCCTATCTGCCACTTTGAAGATTTCCAATTATTTCATGACTTAGCTAAAGCAAAGGGCTATATCTTTAGCCTTTAAAGATCGTAACCTTAGACTTGTCCATGCTTGAGATCTTACTAAACTAAGACTATATAGCTTTTCGTCTAAAACTTCTTAAAAGGAAATGAAACTGTTAAGAGCATTCTCCTTCCAGTTGGATGAACAGCACTTTTGATTTACAAAACAATTGGAAGTGAAGCTGGATTATCAAATCCATAAATGAGCATGCAGTAAGGACCAGAAGGTTGAACTGGCACATTGATCTATGAAATCATTTCAAGCTATGAGAATCAAACATATGCAACCCATGATAGATAGATGTGCCACCTAAGCACACTGACCAGTTCTCTACAGAGGATTGCTAACACTTACCTCTGTTACCTGAATTGCTCTTGGCTTCTGTTAACAATGAAATAACATTTTAATGTTTTTTTTTTTTCTCTGAGATTTAATCAGGGCCTTAGCTATTTACATTGAGTTAACTTTACAAAGTACTGTAGCAATATGACTGGTGTTGTTAGGGAAGATTCTTAATTCTGCCCAAAGATCATCTCTCTGTCATCTTTCCCAACAGTATCAGATTTGCTGCTGTTGGCAGCCTCCCTCAAAGAGTATCCTTGATTCTCTCAACTACTTGTTTTCTAAAGTAGGTGTGTGGCCACCTTTCACACTCTGCATCACTCTTAGCGCTGTGAGCTCCAGGTAACAAGCAGGAGACAGTGAACCAGACATGGCTGCAGAAAACACATTGAGATTGAAACTATCTTGTGCATTTTCCTATCAGTATGGTCAAAGCAAAAGCATGCAAGTGTTTTATTTTGTTTGAATTTTCCAGAACTTGCTTCATCCATGCTTTACATATAATTGTATTTAATAAATATTTGTTTAGTAGAAAATAAGTGTTATTTATCCAAATAAACAAATTTTTGATAATTCTGTAGTAATTAACAGTAGTTATCTTTTGATGTAAGCTACTAATGACTTTCCTGGGCATGTGTCAGCCAGAAAGTAACACCTAAAGAGATTATTGAAGTTCATTTGTATAGTAGTTTAATATAGTTTGACATTCTTTGACCCTCAGATTTTAATTTAGTGAGTTGTCTCAAGCTGATGGATCTGATGATATATGGCAGAGGTGGGAACTGAACAGTTGTTCAAACTGCACACATGTATTATTAGTTCATGATCCCCTGTGCTCAGCCCTGAGGAAGCAGGGTGGTGGTGTGGTCCAGTCATCAGCAAGGGGCCTCAGCATCTTCCAGTAGGATGACAGGCTCTGGTCAACATCCAGAGAGCCAGGGAATTCTGACCCTATCAGGGGAAGGTCTGCACAGTGGACCTCAGGGTAAAGGCAAGCTCATTTCACTGATGGCTCCATTGCAGAAGGCAACAGAAAATATCACAGGGAAAGTACTAGCACTCTGTGGCATGAATAAAGTGCTAATGTCACCTATTCAAAAATGACATATTTTAAGCAAGAATATATAAAAAAAATTCTTTGCTTTTAGGAAAATGTTCCGTTTCTAAGGTTTACTTTCTTTATTTCAACTATGTCTGCCACTCAGCCATTAATTCATGGATATTAAAGTGGTAAAAAAAAATAACTTCTGAACTAGCTGGGTTTTTAAAGTGTCAAAATTATAATGGCACAGCTGCCAACTCCATTTTTTTCTAAATTATGTTTTCGCTAAAAACCAATCAAACTCTGAGAGGCCAGGTGAATTTGAAATTATGGCTGCCCAAACAGAAATTAGGAAGATGGTTATCAGTAAATGGAAAATGAGTTTCATGAAATAGCTCTTAACATAGGTTAACTAAATAAGTCTTTAATTTTGCTTCATGAAAATGAGACCTCTTATTAATGTTCAGGATTGGTTGATTATTTTAACATTAGTCCTTTTTGAGAAAATCATTTTGAAAACTCTCTTTCAAAATTCTCACTCATATAATAGTTTTGAGCACTTTTGAATCCATTAACTCATTTAATTAAATTGTCACAAGGACTGTGCTGAGGTGGCATTATTCTTAACCCAATTTTGCTTTCAAGGAAAATGAGATCTGAAGATGTTTGGCGACTTGCACAGCTAGAAAATGACAGTGTGGAAATTGCAACCCTGTGTTATGTTACACTATTAATGTGTGGCTCTTTTTGACTCAACCACATGACTTCTCAGTGGAGACTGAAAGCTTTTGACTCCACTGTACAACTGCTATTTAGCCATTAGTTTTCCCTTCCTTTGAAAAGTCTATATCTTTGTCTGCTAGGTCTAGAACCTTTGATATCACTGAGAACTTCTCAATTTAAATATTCATTTCAGAAAATGGATTCATTTATTGGAACTTAACTGGGGTAGATGAAACATGGCTAAAATAGGTCATACATAAGTCCATGTTACCAATGAGACAAAATTGGAATCACTTCTTGATTTTCTAGAGATGACTCTACCATTTTATGCCCAAGATCTCACGGATGTTAACCTTTAATAGTAGGAAAAAACCACACTGAAAGTCAGCGGATCAAAACAGGACAAATTTGTTTTGCTTCTCAGTTGGTCATTTGGCCAGCATATGGTGAGGAGAGCTCATCTCTGCCCAGCATGGCACTGGATGGAGAGGCATACATGCTGAGCATGAGAATCTTTTGAAGACTCAATTACAGTGTTCAGTGGAGGCTTGTTCTGGCTCTTGTTTAAGGGCCTATGTGAGTAATCCGTGCCT
The DNA here is from genome assembly GCA_004027915.1 of Capromys pilorides. NCBI lineage: Eukaryota > Metazoa > Chordata > Mammalia > Rodentia > Capromyidae > Capromys > Capromys pilorides. The sequence goes on from PVKN010009970.1 coordinate 10,087, forward strand.
GTGGGAAGATTATGGACCCCACAGCATGGCTGCTGGTGGTTATGGTCAATTTTCTCAAGAGGGGGGTGGTGAGAAAGTCAAGGAAAACTATAGCTAAAGGACTTGATCATAGAAAACAACATGGCCTCACTTCCACTAAGTCTATTAGCTGGAAAAATCTCACCCTTTACACCCTAATCCAGGGGAAGGGATCACAAATCTCCTATTCTGAAGAAAAGAGTGTCAGTCATATTATAAACAGAACTTTTGGAGTGGACCAATTTTTTTTTGACACATTACCCCAGCAGAGTTTGGTAAACTGATTCACACTGGACCCCTGAAGAAGAAGCAAGAAACAAATAGGGGGCAGGCAACTTTGTGCAGAACTCATGTATCTGAGAACTGCTTTTATGATCAGCCAGATATGTCTGACTTATCACATAAAACCCTACTTTATTTATTTCTAACTTCTGTTCTTCTGTACATCGTATTTGTCTCTTAAATTTTGTCTTCATTATCACTCAAATTTAAGTGACTCTAAATGTGAAATAAAAGAGGACCACCATCCTTCAAGAACAAATTCCTGAGGGCCCAAATTAACAGAAATTACACTATAACATGGTTGCATTCTATGAGGAATTTCTCTTTATTTCTTAAATATCTGAGGTATAAAAGACATATTTACTGGGGCCAAATTCATATCCTGCCCTTATCTAAGTTTATAAAATTGTTATATAGACAATTGAGCAATAATTATAACATTCAGATTTCTATTTTAAATTAATACCATTTCCCTGGGGAAAGTTATCCATGTGACCTATTTCCTGAGTGGAGCATGGAAAACACTCCAGTTAGCTCAAAGTATTGCAGCTAGCTGTGAAGCCAATTCTAGTTTCATGTATCCACTGAGCACTGCTATTTAAACAGTGGGGTTTTCCTTCTTAGCACGTCTTATTTTTTTTTTTTTATTTCCTCTGGCACATACACTTCTCCAAATTTGAGTTGTAGAGGGAGCCTAAGCAAGTGGAACAGGGACTGTCAGAATCAACGTGAAAACAAGATAATCATCATCTGTAGATGGTAAATATCAGGCCAAAAATTTTCAAATGTACTAGGAATTACTTTAAAATAATTCAACTCATATTTAAAGCTTGTTACTGTACTAAGTGGTGGAATCTCAAGTTCATATGAGGACAGACTCATTGATTCTCATCTTCTACTAGATCCTCACTAGGTCAGATTGTCTCATAGCACTGGTGGATGTCTAGGTAAAAAAAAAAAAAAAAAAAAAAAAAAAAAAAAAAAAAAAAAAAAAAAAAAAAAAACTACAGTCTGAATAGTGTAATATTTGTTCCCTAACACCCTAGGGCAATGGTGGCAAACTTTTTAGACCTTTCAGTGCTACAAACAGCCCTCCACAGCATGCAGTTTGGTCACC
>PVKN010009970.1:11603-23233 GCA_004027915.1 Capromys pilorides
TCTTTTTTTTTTTTTTTTTTTTGAACTGGGGGTTACTCTCAGGCCTCTGTGTTTGCCAGGCAAGCACTTATTCTAATGAGCTAACTCCTCAGCCCCAGAAAGCATCTTGATCTTAGATTTCCCTGCCTGCAGTGTTGTGAAAAATTTCCAAAAATTATGGTGAACATTTAAATAAAACTAAAAATATATTTATTACAATAAGAAAACTATTGCCATTAATACCCTTCAAAATATCTCTCCCTCCTGGAAAACACAGTTAACATACTTTGCCACCTTCCAAGGCAGTTCTGGCTTCTTCAGAGTCTGTGCTCACAGCCTGCTGAATCTGCATCCAGCATGATAAGAAATGAGAAAAGGCAGAATGGATTTGACTCTTTGGAATCATTTTAATGCAACTGGATTTTGCCTTTTGAAGCTAGAGACTTTTAACTTCTGTATCATGTTTTATCTATCTACATGCAAATTCAATCAACTGGGGAAGAAAAGACTGGGGTTCTAAACAGTAGACAGCTTTGAAGACCTATTACAGGTTTCTGCTCTTTGTCCATTCAGTCAGTGCTCCCAGAACCCTAACGTACTGCTGCCTTCATGTCCGCATGGGTAATGTATTTCCCGCTCTGTCTGCTCTAAAGACTCATCACTGCTTCTGTGTAGTGCTACAAAACCTGCATTTGTCACCACCTGCATATGTCAGGCTTCCTGCCTTCTCCCTGCACCCCACACAAAGCTTTGATAGCCAGGAATTTGACTCCTGTATCATCAGAAAAATCTCATTTCAAATATTTTTGAGCTCTTCTTACGTCTTAGGCTACATTCCAACATTTCCAGATCCTTTTCCTTGTTTCCTCCCTCTGGATTAATGAAAGAAAATTCAAAGTTTAACCAACAGGTCAAAGTCACAAACTGGTAGATGGCAGAATAGCCTCTGAAATTCTTAGATACATAATCCTGTAATCTAGGAGTTTGGTGAAGTCTTAATCCTCAGTATTTAGAGATAAGAACATTCAAAGGCATCTAGGGATGATGAAGGCACAGGAAAGTACCCTTGTGGTGAAATTAACACCCCAGAGTCCTTAGAAGAAAGGACATCAGATAGCAGCTTGCTCTGGCTCATCTTCTCCTCTTCATTCTCTCATGTCCTCTCCAAACTTTGATTCAGAAGAAGGACCTCACCAGATACTGAATTGGTTACCACTTCCATTTTGCACTTCTCAGTTTTATAGAACAGGAGAAATAATTTTCTATTGTTAAAGCTGCCCGATGTCTATTTTCTTATGGTAGCCTGAAGTAATAATCCATGTCTATTTTCTTTTTATTCTCTGCCTTATCTTTTTGTTTCCTATGATTCCATGACAAGATATTTGCTGTTATTTTAACCCTGTTACATTTTTCAATAATAAAGTAGATGAGAGAGCAGAATAAGTGGTTGATGGTAAGCAGTGTTTTTCTCCAATGTGAAGTCACCCAACTCTCTCCTCTCGCTGTGGTCCTAATTAAATCTTAAAAACATTCTTCCCCATTGCCTGTAACAGATGGGTCCGCTGAGAATGTGGAAGTGCATTGCCAGGACAGAGCACTCGTTCTATTTTCCTGTTCTGCACTTTAGAGTATAGCGTGGTGAGCACAGCATCTCTAGAGAGTAGCAGGGTGGGTCCATGCTTTATTCCATCATGTAGATGAAAGGCCAGAAGCTAATAGCATTTGAATAATGAATGTGCCATTTTACCATGCGCATCACTAAAATTTGAGGGAAATGAGCAAATCTGGAAAAACTGAAAGAGGAAAGTTTTCCTGACAATGATACCATCAGAAAAAAACAAAAAAATGGCCTTAGAGAAGGAGAGAAAGTCTTCAGGATCTCAGTAAGGTACTATACTGGAAAGACTTGCTATTTAATTCTGCATTTGTGGCTGGCATGATCTTGGGAAGTTAGCAGGAAGTGACAGAGATATTTGGGATGAAGAACCTACTGAAAAATGCTATGATAGGAGAAGGAATATATCCAGGAAATAAAATTATAAAATCTAGAGGATTTATAGAATTCTAGGAGTTGGAAAAAATAAAGGTTAACCATGGTTGCTATCAGTATAGTATTCTGGGTTTGGTGCTGGTGTCTTTCCCATGTAAGAAGCTGCAATGTGTCCCCAGCAAAAGTCATGGAGGACAAGAGGACTGAGCCCAAAGTGTGAGCCAAAAGTGAGTTCAGATGAAGCTCTGAACCACTGCTGAATGATTCTCCTGGGAAAACTATGAGACATAGAATCCTCTGCTATTAGCAGAGTAGTGTTGGGGCACCAGCCAAGTGACCTAAATCAGAATCTTTGAGAATAGGGCCTGTAAGATTAATTTTTAAAGAAGATTGTTAAAAACTTCTTAGGTGTTAAAGTTTGACAGCCTTATATTCTCAGTATTCCAATGTCTAGTACAGGGGTTGGTCCTTAAAAGTCAGAAAATAATTACTGAAATCAATAAATAATTTTCCAGTTTGTAGCCTAGTTCCTAGCAAGAACTGGTTTTAGTTAGCATTTGTTGGAAATATGTTTAGAATAGTGTCTGGTTCATAAGATGTGCCTCCAAGTGAAAGAGAGAATCTAGCCAGATGCCAGCCAGCCACCTCTTCACACATCCTTACAAATTTTGAAATTTGCCACACAGAGGCATGATATAGGAGTTAGGAACATTGACAAAAAGTATAGTATACAGATCCAAGCTATAAGAGCAGGAGTGTAAGACAGTGCTGAATTGGAAACTAAATCCTCACAGGAGGCCCACATGTCTATTGGATGAAGAACCAAGACAATCATAGACCAGAAAAATGTGTGCTCACAAATGTACCCTTGGCTTCTCATGAGTTCACTGGGATGGGAGATGCTATGGCTGAGACAGAGTCTAGTTTGCAGTGGCATCCACATGAGAACATGACAGCCAGTGTGGTGGCGCAAGCCCGTAGTCTCAGACCTTGGGAGGCTGAGGCAGGAGGACCAGTGCGAGTTTGAGACCAGCCTGGGCTACAAAAGTGAGCTCAAGGCCAATCTGAACTGCATAGTGAGACCCTGTCTCAAACACACACACACACACACACACACACACACACACACACACACACACAGAACATAACAGCGTATTCAGTAAAGTGCTCATGTGAACACAGTGGATACAGTCTGGGGCGACTCAGCTGTCCACTTTTCTAGCAGTTGTTCCACAGGCTTTCAGTAACACACTATGTTGGTGCACATTCAAGTGCATGAAAGAGGGATGAGATAATGGTTTCAAGGTCAAGAGCATCACTTCTGTCGTTGGATGCTGTCCAAACTCGTTCTCCTCAAGATGATTCAGGGGTGGAATAAAAGGTAAGGCCTCTTACGGTCCTGTGAGTAGAATTATAGGTGTTCATTTTGGAGTAAATAGCTGAAAAGCATCACTCTTCAACCATAATTTCTCCCATCATAATTGTTAGCCATGTTTATTCTAAAAAATTCCAAGATATGCTTTTACAGGGAAACCTAAGTAACAAAGAAGCTGTGTGCATCCATACAGTTGCTCTCCTTCTGTGTCATTCCATGTTCTGCCATTCACTGTATTTAGCTTTACCTTATGAATTGCCATTATGGATCTTTTGATAAATTTTACAAAAGAGTCTGTTGGCAGGACTATGAGAATCAGAATGATACATAGCCTACTAATAACTGCTGACAGGGTCTTGGGCTCTCTCTTTTTTGTTTTAACTTCAGTTTCATTTTCTGTACAATAAAATATAACTCACCCTACCTAGAGCGACTGCAGGGCTTAAATGAGATTATGTAGATAAAGCCTACTGGTACCTGACATATGATATACTACTTTAAATAACAAAACAGAGAATTTGAAGGGACGCATTTTTTTTAAAAGATATATCCCAAAAGTCTACCCCTAAGTAAACTTTAGCAGCAGAATACATTTTAATGCTTAAAACTTCCTTATGTATTTAACGTATTCTTAGGCATTTAGTGTATTTTTATGCACTTAATGTTTAATTACTGAAAATAAAGGAAAGTTCACTAAATCATCTTAAGTAAGCACAGCCTAATTTATTGGCCCATGTAATGAAACTATGATGTAATTAAGCAGAGATGTGTCTGTCTTCAAAATTACTTAAAGCTGCAACTCCTTTATCTGGAAGTCCTTGTTTTCTTTCTGTTTCATTCTTTTCTTCTCATTTTCTACACTAGCACTCCTGAGTTGGGAGACTTGGTAATTAGCATTTCCTCACTGATGTCCCGACAACCTGATATAAAAGGAGGAAAATATCTTCCTTTATGTATCTCCAGACTGGGGAATAATACGGGGAGATCTCAGTCTTGGTCTGAATCATATGACTATTTTTACCATTTTCTATGGAAAAGAAATGCATCACCATGATGAGCTTGGCAGATTTCAGACCAGAACCTGATGAGGTAGAGGGAGGCTGTAACTGATCTCTTCCAGCAATAAGGCACAGCCTCACTGCATGACTATTTCATTAATACAGAGTCCCAATATTAGATTATCAAACTGAGGTGCTTTACATTATGCTCTGTAGCAAGTGTTATTGACCTTTCTATTACTATCATAAATGCCTGAGAAAATCAACTTGTGAAGAAAAATGGTCCTTTTGGCTGAGTCCTAGATGTTGTTTTCTATGGTTGACTGATACATTGCCTTTGGGCCTCTGTGAAAGTAACACATTATAGTAGCAATGTGTGACACAACTGCTCTTCTTGTTAGCAGCAAGCTGAAGAGGAGCAGACAGCAGACTGGGTTCTATCCTGCTCTGTGGGGCCACTCCCTGTGGCTTGCCTTAGAGCTCACTTCCAAGCCTCCTGGTGCCCAGCATCTCCCAATGGTGCCACACTGAGGACTGAGCCTTTATGACATGGGCTTTTGGGGATCACTTAAAGTCCTGCCAGAGGCTTTTTCTCAGACTTGCTTAAATTCCCATAACTGGGTTTACAACCTACTGTTCATATTATGCCTTCAACCTCAGAAAATCTTTGTATATTGCTCAAGAGTGACCCATTCAGTGGGACAGTATTTCCCACTGCTCATCTTCAGTATCTAAACTCTTGTTCCTGGTCCTACTCCCCAGCCCTGAGCTAAGTATGTTAAATCCTGACATACCAAGAAAAATTATATCCATTCTGAAAAGCCCATAGTAAACACATCAGGGTACATTTTTTTTTTAATTGGGAGAACCCTGACCCCTGGCCCCTTAAAATAACTGGGTCAGCTGATTCATATTTGCGCTCTTGACCACAAAGAGCAAGCCAGGGTGTCCAGAAAAATAGGTGCCCCCATAAAAGTGCTGCAATGATATGGAGGAAACCCCAATTCCACAGGAAGTAAAATTTTCCTGATATTTACTTAGTGTCTGCTTGTGATTCACTATCATCTTCCACTCTGCCTTTGTGAAATCAATAGGAAACTTAATGAAGTGAAAATGAAATCAATATTTAATTCCCACAGGTAAGAGAAACTACCAGGGCCTATGTTCAACTGCCAGCTTCTCCTACTTCCAGAGGGTAATAAGAGCTGTGCCATCTTCCCTCACAGTCAACACTCATATTTGTAATTGTTTTCCTAAGTGATTTACCGCATTCCTACTATGTGCCAAGCATTATGTTATGCATTTTCACTCTATGAACACAGTAAATCCTCCCACGATTTATTGAGGATGAATGTTGCAAAGAAAGCATAATGTATGTTAAATGTTCCTTCTTGTTTTAGCTCTACAATCCTATCATATATATATGTCTGATTTTTATAGAAGAGGTTACTGAGGTATACAAAAAGGAAAGTTGTTCTTTTAACTACTAGACTACTGTAGGGTCAGAATGTAACCTTAACTGTTGCTAATTTCACATACTAGGTATTTAACCATTTTATCATCATATATATATGATATCATATATAATGGCTGGCACAGCCTGCCCTGGGGTGGGACAGGCACAGCATGTGGTGCCAGAGATCAAACCACGGTCCCTGCAGTTACCTAAGCTTGCCTAAGCAGGCGCTTTAGACCACGGAGCCATCTTGCCAGCCCCTCATCCTCCATTTCAAAGTTGAAGAAACTGAGGCTCAGGAATGTCCTTCCCAGACCCACATATAGGTATTAAATGGATCTAAGAGCTTTATTTCAGTGTCACAAATTTCTTTGATATGAGAGTTAGATTTTGGTCCTCTAACCTGTCCCTGTTTATTAAGGAACTGTAATGAATGTGACATGGTACTTGATCCCTCGGGAAATATATAATTGAAAACACAGTCTTGTGGCTATATAGTTTATGATCTAATTTCATGGTGATATAACAAGTAGACAACACAATATACAAGAACCTACATAGGGCTCAGATGATGAATCCATTAAGGTACATTTCACTGTGGCCAAAAGGATTTGTTGCCTCCAGGATGCTTTACACCAAAAATATATGCATTTCCTATTATCACGTGAAGACCCTAGGTGGTATGATTTGGGGGTGGTTTTGATTCATCCTCTCAGCATTGTCAGAATGCACATTCTGGCCCTTGTCCTTTCTGGTTTTTCCCTTGTTTCAGGGACATGTATACATACAGCATGTGTTATATCCATAAAATAATACATACTAAATGACTACATACTAGTTCTTCTTACATATTTTTGTTTTAAGTAAGAGAATCTTTGCAAATATTTTCTACAGGCTTAAGGGAGTCTTTCATTAGAATCAAATAATACCAATCCCCAAACTATTACTGTCTCGCGAAGTAAGATAAGCATAAGTGATTTAAAGACACTTAGGGAGGTGTAACACATTTAAAGAGGGTGAATATTTAAAGAACAAGTATTCCTCTTTGAAAAGGACAAGAGAAGTATAAGGAACATTGGAAAGATCACAAAGAACATTGCTTCAACAATAAATCTGAACTAGCCCTAAAGTCATTCTAGGATCCAGGTAGTATGACAACTGTGGAGTATGGAGATGGCTTAGGACTCAAGAGAAGCCTGAGGAAAGTATCACCCCACAGAAACATTTTACTTATGAATCAACAAAACAAGGAATCCCCATTGGCACATGATGGAAATACCTTGTAGAAGTCTACACAGAATACCACATCTGTTACGAGGAGCCCTGCTCCTTTCTCCAGATTGTCAAGGTGAGCAACAGACACTTCTCTTCTGAAACTTATTCAGAAATAGTGTAGGAAATGGAAGGCATGCATTTCTAATTCCTGTGTGCAGTTCAGCCATAGTACCAGAAGTGTGTAGTAACTCAGAACATATGCTTTCTTGTTTCCCAGTGTCTGCTTTTTTTATTTTTATTTTTGTTTCATCTTAGTTTGGGCCTCCAAGACACAATCTTGATATAAAATAGATTTTGGATAGATAACCTTAGAAATCAAGATAAGGTTATAAAGAGCCAATGATATTTACTGCTTTGGAAGCTAAGGCTTCATCCCACTGCAGCCTAACTGGAGGGCTTCATAGCGCATGAATAGTAATGTCAGAAAAGAATAAAAATGGGGAAATTTAATCCAATGACTTATGTCTCATTTGGTGAGCATTAATCCTGAGGACTGTGGTAGCCATCTAACATGATAACTCATAATAATATCCTAGTATCTAGTATTTGTATCATTGAGTAATATGTTGTTATCTAACATTTAAATGAATTTAAGCCTACCATTTCTTGCTTATGCTCATACCATGTCTAAAACAAGATTTACTACTTGTGTTACTCAGGTGTTTTGATATAAGCCATGCTTTGTGGGTTCCTCTTTGACCATCAGTGCTCCTGGACAAGGAGCAGCCATACGATCAGGCTGGGAAAACTACATCAGCAAATGTGTTCTCCTTTCAAGAGGCCAAAAAACAGCAAAGTTTAATTTAATCAGCACTCATGGTTTGCAAAAACCCATCTAAGCGTATTATACACTTTTAAAATATTGGGAAAATTGTGTTCTAATCAGTAAATATTCCAGAGTTCTTGCTTGTTATCAGATTCAGGGCTGAAAAAACCCGACTGTAGACACAGCAACCAAAAATGGTGTGTGATTAAAGATATATACAATTAAACGCAGCTTCATCAGTTTTTGATGATCCCAGAGCCACACTGGTGTTGCACAAGCATTCCTTACTGTGGATCTGCTTTGTGTTTCTGTTCTTTCTTAACAAAATCAAGGAAGCAAATGGCACATAAACCCGTGTTACTAAGCAGGTTATCAGAACAAGGACTTGGCAGAGAAGATGTGATTTTATGCTTGACTACAACTGTTAAAAGACAAAAGGCTGCATTTTTACTGTACTGTACATTTCTGTTTCTGAAAAGAACTCTCAGCAACCTCCATCCTCAAATTAACTGTCCTTGCGCCAAACGATGCACACTTTGGTTCCTCTTCATGGACCTCTAAAATTAGCTTTTAGACAGTTGTTTCTTATAGATGAGATCTGGGATTCAAAACACCCGGTGGCCATAGACGAAGTCTGTGGAAGTGATTTATTGTATAGAGGTCAGCAGAGAGCTGTGAGCTGCAACAACTGGGTAATCATAACGCTCTCCACCAAGCCATTGTCCTAGCATTTATTCCCCAGCCACTATCAGTGCTTTCTGCAACCTTCTGGGGAAAAAAAATCCCTAAAATAGACAGTGTGCCTAATTCTGTGAAAGATGATTTTTTTTTGCCTTAAAATCAGGAAGCTCTCAAGGTCTTGCTGAAATTCTCCGTACTTTCTTTTAAGCCAGTCCTAAGAGTAAAGCACTGGCATATACAAGGAAGAGTTATAAGCTTTACACACTGTTGTTCTTTCAAGTTTAAAAGTTCATTAGAATTGTAAATGACATTCCACTGAACTGAATTTTAAAGGTGGTTTGTCTTACTGAGACCTTAAAATTTCTTGTATGTCTGGGTGGTACCTTAAAAAGATACTCTGTTCTTTCATTGCTTTTATCAGCATAACAAGGATAGCTAGCAATTTAGAAGCAATTTTATTTCTATCATCACTTTTGCTCCTCTTAATAACTTTACAAAATAACTTTTCCTATCACAATCTCATTTTCAAAAATGAAGAAATATCTGTGGCCAAGATAGATGAAGGAGAGTTGGAAAAAATGTGGACAAATTGGAACCCACAAGGCTGTCAGTGGGAATGTCAATAAGAGTAGCTGCTTTGCAAAAAGGTGAGGCGTCTTCTCAAAGGTTAACATGTCCTAACCAGATAGCTCAGCCACTCAGGATTCATCACTCTCACCCCTGACCATAGTATGGGTTTGATTCCTGGTCAGGGACCTGAGGTCTGTACAAGCACCATTACTCTGCTGAAACATATGGCTACTGAGATTGTACATTCCTGGCACTAGTTAAGGAATAAAAGTGGTAGCAAACAAATATATGAAAAAAAAAATTTAGTACTATCAGTCATTCAAGATATGCAAATTATAACAACCCTGAGATTGCATCTCAGCCCTGAAAGAATGGCTATCCATAAGAAATCATCCAATAGCAAATGCTGAAGGCTCTGTGGGGAAAAACAAAAGGAAAAAACAAAAACAAACAAACAAAAACATTCTGTACTGTTGGTAGCTGTGTAGACTAGTATAACAGCTGTGGAAATCAGTGTGAGAATTTCTCAAAAAACTAATATTAGTAATATTAGAAGTCCCATTTAAGGCTGGCCAAATAGCTCAGCAGATTAAAGCACCTACAAGCAAGCTCAGGAGCATGATTCAAGCTGCAGGCCTGCTGTACTGACCCCACACCTGGGGTACACTGAGTTGGCAATTGAGACTGGGCATGGCGGCAGGTGTCTGGAATCCCAGGTCTTTGGTGGATCACTATGAGTCCAATCTAGTAGTGAGACCCGGAACACCCTGTAGACCCTTCCCTGACAGAGAGAGAGAGAGAGAGAGAGAGAGAGAGAGAGAGAGAGAGAGAGAGAGAAGAGAAGAGAACAAGTCCAATTGTATACAGATAGCAGATATTCCCCTTCTGAGTATTTTTCCAGAACTGAAAAAATCATACCTCTGTGATATAAGCAGGATTATATACAGGATTATAGCAGCACACTTTATCATGGCTAAATCTTGAAGACAATCCAAATGCCCATCAACTGAGGAATGGATAGAAAATGGTATGATATTTTTATACAATGACTTATTACTCAGTTCTAAAGATACAGTTGAGGCTTTTATAGGTAAATAAATGCAACTAGATACTCAGAAGTGAAATAAGTCAGATCCTCATGTGTAAAAATTATATTGCTTCTCTAGTTTAAAAACCTAAAAGAGTAAATAAAATCTGAAAGATATAATAGATATGGTGAAAGGGAAGGAGACTGCACAAAAGGCAAAACAACTGAGGTGAGGGAAAGGAGAGAAAAAAGAAGAGAGAGGAAAAATGCATGTATATGCATAGGAGAGCTAGGACAGTGTACTGTTAATTTCTATTCATGTTCTGAAGGGAGCAGTTGATGCTTATAATTTTATTTTGACCAATTTTGCATGCTCGCATCTGGCAATATTAATAACTACTTTGAGGACAGCAATGTGCAGTGTAACTGCCATTGTTGAATTCCTGTCATATTTTTTGAAATTCTGTATTGTTTCTGTTTTATCTATTTTTTATATTGTCTTTAATGTAAGAAATAGAAACTCTAAGATTTTTAAAATATAAAAGAAGACTTTATTTGGCAAAGGTCAGAAAAAGAGAACATAAAAGCTACTCCCTAAGAGGTAGGTAGCATCAGAAAAGCAAGTCTTCCTGAGTCCTTGTACCTGACTCCTTTTATTTAAACCTGGTAGTTAATCCCATCTCCCATGTAGCCACCTGGAGGTTGAAGCAGCCCTGCTGGCTCTCAGCTGTCTCTGACCCTAACTTGGGCGTCTCTGTCTATATTCATTCTGACCATTTCATTCCTCCCTGTCTCTTTGTAGTGGATAAGTCTCAGAAACTGATATCCATCTGCAAAAGAATGGAACAGTAGCTTAAAGTGAATTACTAAGTAAAGGAGGCAGATGGGTGATGCTAACATGCGATTATACATACATGTGCTCATGCATAGGTGTGTGCTTTCTGCATTCAATAAGAGTCCTTAGCTGGCTGCCCCTTGTCTCCATTGCATTTTTTCAATGGTGAGTGAACAGAGCTGATGTCTCAGATTTTTTGTTTCTGCTTTTCCCTGTTCTTTGTTACCTCTTTATGATAAATTCTTATGGTAATTGTGCTAGCAGGTTTCTCTCCAGGTCTGCTCTCTTTTTGTCTTTCTAATTGTTTCAAATCTAGAGTCAAACTGTAGAAGCAAAAACTGCTTTTCATAAAAGTTCCTATTAATTATTAATAAAGCCTGTCTTTTCCCTGTCTAGGAGATATTTTCCCCTACGAGTCTATTTCTAGGTATCTGCTCAAGAAAATAGAAAGCATCTGTCCATGTAAGACTTGCACATAAATATTCAGAGCAGCACTTTGCATATCTGCCAAAAATAGAAATTACCCTGTATTCATCAGCAGAGTAGTGAATAAATGTATTGTGGTACATTCACACAATGAACTATTATTTGACAGTAACAAAGGGATGAAGTAATGATGCATGTTCTAATGGAGTGAAACTTGAAGGCATCATAATAAATATAAGTAAGCATAAACAA
>PVKN010009971.1:0-23161 GCA_004027915.1 Capromys pilorides
CATAAGGGATTGTGATGCCTCTTGCTTTGCCCTTATTGCCCAGGATTGCTTTTGCTTGTTTTTTGTCTCTGCTGGTTCCAAATCAAGTTTATAAATATTTTCTCTAGAGCTGTGAGGTAAAGTAATAGTATTTTAATCAGGACTGTATTGAATCTTTATAACGATTTTGGAAGCATGGCCATTTTCACAATGTTAATTCTTCCTGTCCATGAAAGGAATATCTTTCCATTTTCTGAAAACATACTTGATCTCTTTTATCAGAATATACAGTTCAATTTTCATTTCATAGATCTTTTACTCTTTTTGTTAGATTCACTCCTAAGTATTTCAATTTTTTTTATGCTATTGTGAATGATTTGGTCTCCATAACTTTTATCTAAAAGTGTTTGTTGTCTGTGTACAGAAATGCTATTGATTTTTCAGTGTTTACACTGTATCTAGCTCTGCTTCTGAATTTAGTTATTAAATCTACAAGTCCCTTGGTAGAGTTTTTGTGGTGTTCTATGTGGAGTACCATGTCCTTCTGAAATAATGATAATTTCACTTCTTTCCAGTCCTTATTGCTTTTATTTCTCTCTTGTCAAATTGCTCTGGCAATGTTTCTGGAACTGTACTGAATAGAAATGATGACAGTGGGCATTTTTGTCTTGTTCCTAATCTTAAAGTGAAAGCTTTCAATTTTTGTCTGTTTAGTATGATATTGGCTTGTGGTTGTCATAGGCAGCCTTTATCAAGTTGAGATTCAGACCATCTATTCTGGCTTTGTGTAGCTTTTTTTTCTTTATTACTTTTAATAAGAAATAACAATGCTAAAGTTTCAAAACACGTTAGTAGTACATTTCCAATAATTGATACAATGAATATTGTTGTCCTCCTAGTAGTTATTCAGAGCACAGGATGTAGACATGATAATTTTTCTAATCATTATTGGTACAAAAATTTCTTCTCATTGAACTAAGAGAAAGTAGTTTTATACATAGTCCAAAATTCCATAACCACAGTGGGTTATGGGCAGAACTGGCAATGTCAGAAGCTGTTGATTTAAGCCTTTTACTGTTCAGCATACTAATCTAACTTTACATTTTATGTCTTGTGGTTAAACTTTTCTGTTGGGTGGTTAAGGGCAAGTTAAAGCAAGACCTGTACAACAGAACATGTAACTGTTGTATCTCCCAAGGTCAGTCAAATCAGGATTTACTTTGAAGCCATGTAAAGTGCTTTGTAGAATTGTTGTCAATGTCAGTCATCTGGATGAGCCATGGTTATTGCTTGACCAGTTTGCTTTCTGTGAAAGCCTAAGAGAATGATTTCTCTCTAGGTGACTCTCCTTAGGCACACTATACATCGTCAATCCCTTTCCTCTGTAAATATTGTATAGTCTCCCTCGTGTAAGAACTCAAAAGAAGCAGTAAAAATGGAAAGGCATACCACAGCTGAATGGAAATCAAGAACTTAAGGGTTAAACAATGAAGAAACTGCAATCAGAAAAGATAGGAAACATGGCAGGAGTAAAATCATGCACTCATATAGACAGGATGAATCAGGCAATGGTCTTAAGAACCTCCAAATAGTTTAGCTTTTTCTTTAAATCATGAATGACTGTTGGATTTTTTCAAAGGCTTTTTATGCATCTCTTGAGATGACCATGTGACTTTTTTCTTTGGCTGTCAATGTGGTGTATTACATTTATGACTTTGCGTACAGTGAACCATCCGTGCATTTCTGGGATGAATGCACTTGGTTGTAATATATAATCTTGATGATTTGCTGAATTTGCTAGCATTTTATTGCAGATATTTTCATGCATGTCCATGAGGGAGATTGATCTCTTATTCTCTTTGTGGGTTGTTTTTCCTCTGGTTTTCATAAGAGGTTATACTTGTCTCCAGGAATGTGTTTGGGAGAATTGCTTCCTTTTCAATAAAATGGAAGAGGTTGAAAAGAATTGACACTTAACGTTGTCTAAATTTCTTGCAGAATTCAGCTTTGTATTCTGTGGAGGACTGCTTGAGCAACTCTCCTTGAAAGAAAAGTGACTGTCTCCATTTTGACTGAGCCTGATCCTATTTCCTATATTGAATGTACAGAGCTGGCTAGGACTTCTCATTATCCTTTCAATTGGCCTTAAGCAGTGTATATTGGTCTAGCAGAGGTGCTGGTGGTAATTTTTGAAGATGGCACATGTGTTTCCCTGATAACCTATACCCACTGCTCTCCAATATGAGCCAGGTCAAGATAGGACGAAGAGCCAATGCTCCACACTGTCAGCTGAGATTGAGCCTCAAGATAGAGGCTATGACTTCCTGGGTCTTGAAAGTTTACAAATCAGAGCTGAAGCACCAGACCCCCAAAATATTAGATACTATTTCAACAGCATAATACAAATCACTTCCTTTGCATATTCTCTCTGAATATCGCAGAGGTGAATGCAGGCCTCTTACCTGGCCCAGCTCACAGTGCTCACCTTCTTCCCACAATTCCCTTTCTCAAGCCTTTCTCCACTGAATAAAACCTGAGTGCAGCCCTAGGTCTCTCTCTTGGTTCTGGAAAGCCATCTTCATGGCTGGACTTAGGGTACCTTGGCTCCTCAAAAAAAAAAAAAAAAAAAAAAAAAAAAAAAAAAAAAAAAATATATATATATATATATATATATATATATATATATATATATATATATTTGTTATCACAATGGGTTGTGCTAGGAGTGGTAGATTGGAATTAACTTGGTGGAATTCCAATAATGTAGTTTTAGGATTATAAGTTTAGACTTCTTGGGTTGAGACGAGAACTAGGAAGGGACTCCAACAATTGGTGCTCAACGTGACCGGATTGCATGACCTTCTCAACACAATGACCACTACCCAGAGTTGCATGGGGGTGACTCACAGACCTTGCTTGACCAATTTAAAGGTAAGTAGAGTATTTTACTCATTATAGTGTTCAGATGCAAGTAGCAAGTAGGTATATATTCGTCAAGGGTAACAATGGGGCAAGCTCAGTCTTTATCTGCAGAAGAGATAGAATTTAGATTATTGATTAAAAAAACAATTAAAAGATGCAGGTATTAAGGTACTATCTAAGTAAATTTTTAGATTACTGCATGAGATAGCTACATTTTATCCTTTTCCTAAAACTTGTACACTGGATCTTAGAGTTTGGGATGAAATAGGTAAAAGTTTTTAGGTAGCCAAAGCTAAAAAAAGAAAAATTCACCCCCAAACTATAGCCACATATAATCTGGTTAAGGGAGCCATTTGGTCCTTCCAATGTAACAGCCCAGGAAAAGATGCAGATCAGCAACAGCTTACCATTACAAAGCATTCTAGCAATGCTGACCCAATGCTTATAAAAAAAAAAAAATTATAATTAAGAAAAGCCCTGATGGAACTAGAACACAGGAGTTGGACCACCTAGGATAGGAATTTCCTAATGGGCTTCTAGAGAAAAGGAAGTCTTTTTGAAAAATGTATATAATACTATCACTGTGTTCCCTACTGCCCCTCCCTCTGACTTTCAGAACTATCAGGCTAGGAATGAACTTCCTCCATCCCCACCCTTAAGGAGGTCAAAGTACAACAATATGAGACTATATCCACAGGCAGTGTGCTTTCCTGTCACTGAGGAGACAGATCCAGAACACGCTAACCACAAATGTAGTACTCATACAGCCTTTAACATTTTACTCTTGAAGGAATTAAGGCAGAGTGTGTTAGACAATGGTGTCCAAGGCCCCTACACACTTGGTTGCTTAGATAACATAATTCAAGGCTTCCAAATGATGCCAAGTAACCATCTCGCTCGCATGTGTCTATCATCAACACAATTTCTACATTTTGAATCACAATTGAAGACACTCGTCTCAGAACAGGCACAGATTAATCAAGATAGTGGGGATGAAAATCTTAAAGCAGTTACACAGGAAATGCTATCTAGAGCTGGACAATATGCTGACTTAAAGGTCCAGGCATGTGCCCCATCCCTCCTTTTCATGCAATGCAAGGAACTACTACATCATGCATGGATTTCTGTACCAGAGGATGGTACACCTAATAAATCCTTTACCCAGATAGTACAGAGCCCTAATGAAACTTACACTCAATTTGTAGCAAGTTTGCAAGAAGCTGTACATAGTCAGATTTCACACAATAATGCAGCTAAAATACTTATCCATCAGTTGGCATATGAGAATGCCAGTGAGGAGTGTGAAAGGGCCTTAGCTGCAGTACTTCATACAAAGGATTTACATACTTACATTCGAGCATGCCAGAATATTGGGTCTACCACCCAGGCTTCTGCACTCATGGCACAGGTTATATCCCAACACTTTGCTAAATCTGATACAGTTAAATGTTTTAATTGTGGCAAGCCAGGACACACTTGCTGGCACTGCCCATGGCCTATAAAGGTCCCCTCAATGCATTTACCCAGTACTCATTGTCCATGTTGTATGAAAAGTTTTCATTGGGCAAAAGATTGTAAATCTAAGTTTCATTAAAATGGCACACTGTTGCCAAGAAACAGTGCTCAAACTGAGGAACCCAGTAACAATAAGAAAACAAGGATCAGTCAGGACTCCAGCGATTTGGACCCAGTTAAACCAGTTATACCCAGTTCAAATCAGGCAAACAATGATCCCACTACTAGGATCTTGGGTGTCTCACATGAAGAATCACTGAGAGTTCAAAATCAGATTTACCAGTGGCTTCTTGCCTTAATTTGTCAGGGGAAGAAAAGCCAAATTTAATTTCCACTACAATTTCTACTCTAGCCCTTAACTCCACATGTGAGTCTGGTAGGGATGAGCGTTTAAGCAACGAATCTGATTTTTCCCAGAGTATTTTGGTTCCTAGACTTATTTATGACATTAAGTTTGAAGGGGAATCTTTAATTGGATTGATGGACTCAGGAGCTGATGTCACTAGAATCAATAACCATCTTGTCTGTCTGCTTGGCCAACTAGACCTGCCTTCACAGCCCTGATAGGTTTAGGATCTCCTCAATTTGTCTCACAGAGTGTGCTGCCTCTTTCAAAATACATTGGCCTTGATGGGCAGGAAGGTATTATAACACCGTTTATCACACCCATTCCAGTCAATCTATGGTTGCACAGGTCTCTTAAAAGAATGGGACACTCTCTTACTTAATTCAGAGCCTCAGAGTTGTGTATCACCAGATAGTGGGATGATGGCTAAGATGAAATACCAAGAAAGCAAAGGCATATCAAAGCACTTGCAGGGTTGTACCCCTACAATTCTGCCTTTACTTAAACAAAAAGATATACAATTGAATTTATAATAAAGGCCATTGGTACTCTGCAGGAAAAGTTAAGAATTTTATCACCATTGGTAAGAGAACAACTGCAACTGAGTCCTCTGAAACCTACCTTATTGCCACTGTTTTTAGAATTGCTAGGAGTTGTATTAAGTAGAACTGTTGCATTTTTTGTTGATCTTATTAGATCTCACTCTAATCTCCCAGGTTTGTTGTCATCAGTTAATTATAATACAGATGCTGCTGTAAATCTGATTTTCATTTTGATAAAGTGAGACAACCCCCTAAATTTGTTTCTCAAAATTCTAAACATTTGCAAAAGGATTATAAAATTATCAGAGCACAAACTAAACAGATCATAGTGTCATGTCCTGCTGGTCAGTTCATTCCTGGGCCTATTCCTAAACAAAGCTACAATCCCAGAGGTCTTAGAACCAATTGGTCATGGCAAATGATTATTGACAATGTATCTTCCTTTAATAAATATATTCATGATTTTATAGATACATGCTCACATGTGCCCATGCTATCTGCCATACAGTTAAATAAAATCAGCATGTCTTACAACATTGCTTATCAGCCTTTGCTAACTTAATGTTGCAAACATTAAAACTCAATATTGGTCTTGCCTACATTAGTAAAAATTTTCAGAGTTTAATTGATAACTGGAAAATAAAGCATATTACAGTGACCCACTACAATCCCCAAGGTCAAATAATAATCCAATATTCATGTCTTAAACTAAAAAATCTACCTATTTTTAGTTTAAGGGGGAACCCAGAGTCAAAACTTTGCTAAATATATTTTAACTTTTCTGAATCTGACGTGGTATGACCTCAAAACAGGTATTTGGGAAGGTCTGGAATCACTTTTAAATTGGGGCCAAGGTTGTGCTTATATTTCCACAGGATGTTGCGAGACATTAGGACCATCAGAGTTGTTCCATGGCCAGAATCCAGCCCATCTGCACAATGCACCTCCAAGAGCTTCTCTCTCTCTTTTATGTGTTTTCATATTAGTCAGCTTTTTCTTCTGCTGTTGCAGTTTACACCACGTGAACATTAAGTGTCATCTTATTGTTCTTAATTTCCAAAATGCTGGAGCCTGGGGGGAAGTCAGTCTCTTCCTGGGGCTGGACCCCACCTTCCATCACTCCATTCCCAGTGACTGCAGCTTCTTGAAGCTCTGCTATAGCAGCTTTAGTTTTCAAGCCTTTCTTCCTGCTGCCACCACTCTGTTTCCCAGCCTTTGCCATGTTTGCTCTGGTGCATCCATCTCAAAGAACAAACTCTTTGATTCATTAAATCCTTATATTATCCTTTAGTTCTCCATTGTGTTAGTTTCTACTCTGTTCTTTCTAATTTCTTGCCTTCTTTGGGCTTGACTTGGTGCTCTTTTTTAGAAGCTTCAGTTACAACATAAACCCCATAAACACATGGAAATTAAATAACATCATCCCCAGCAAACAGTGAGTTACAGATGAAATTAAACAGTATTTACAATCCAGTGAAAATTCAAACGCAACCTGCTAAAATTGTGAGATGAAATAAAAGCAGCCCTCAGAGGGAAATTTATAGCAGTTAACTCACGCAAGACAAAAACAGAATGAGAACAAATAAAAACCCTAATTCTTAAGCTTTTAGAAAAAGAATAGCAACCCAAAACCAAATCCAAAAGACAAGAGAAAATTATAAAGATTAGAACAGAAATAAAAGCAATTGACACAAAGAACAGAATGAATGCACTTTAGAGATGGTTCTTTGAAAAATTAAATAGAATTGATAAATCCCTAAACAACTACAAAAAGGAAAGAAAAAACCATGATTCAAGCAATGAGGAATGAAAAGGATAAATTACTACAGACCACATGGAAATACAGAAGATCATCAACAGCTACTTTCAAAATATTTACTCTCAAAGGAAAGAAAGCATAGAAGAAATTACAGATTCCTAGGTAGGTACAAATTGCCAAAACTAAATCAAGAGGGTATAAAAATTATGAATAACTCGATATCAGCCAATGAAATTGAAAATGTAAGAAAAAAAAGTCTACCAAGAAAGGAATGTCCAGGTCTTGATGGATCCACAGTTGAATTATACAAGAAATTTATAGAAGATTTGGAGGCAATTATTATATGGATACAGAATCAGAGAAAGACCCAATGACAAAAAGAGAACCATAAGCCAATCTCTCCCATGAACAGATGCAGAAGTCCTCAGCAAAATAGTAGCAAATCGAAACAGCTAATCATCAGGAAAATTATACAACATGACCAGGTGGAATTCACTCCAAGGGTCCAGGGGTGGTTTCACATATGAAAATCTATAAATGTAATACACCGTATTAACAGAGCCAAAAGCAAAAACCACACAATTATTTGAATAGATGCAGAAAAAGCTTTTGACAAATTCCAACTCTGTAGAAGAGTTCTGCTGAAAATTGGATAGGTGACCTATACCTCGATCTGTTAAAAGTCATATGTGACAAACCAACAGCCAGTATCATTCTAAATGCTTAAAAACTTATAGCTTTTACTATAAACTCAGGTACAACACAAGGTTGTCCAATCTCACCACTGCTATTCGAAGTGCATCTGGAAACACCAGCAGGAGGCATTAGATGAGAGAACAATGAAAAGAATAAGAACTGGAAAGAAAGAAGTTAAACTATCATTATCAGCATACAACATGATACTCTACAGGGAAAGCCCAAAAGCTTCACCAAGAAATTCCTGGAATAACCAAATCCAGTAGCATAGCAGGATACAGTCAACATTCAAACATCAATAGCATTCCTGTACACAAACAACATACTCACTGAGTATGAAATTAGAAAAGCAAAATCTTTCATAATATCATCCAATAAATGAAACGTTTGGCAATTAATCTAACAAAGATGTGAAAGATCTATGCAATGTAAATTAAAATCTTCTGAGAAAAGAGATCGAAGATTTCTGATAATTGAACAATTTTCCTTGTTCCAGGATAGGAAGAACCAACATTGTAAAAGTGACTATTATCCCAAAATTGTTTTACAGATTTAATGCAATCCCTATCAAAATACCATCAGCATATCTCACACATTTAGAGGAAACATCCCTAAAATTCATTTGGAACCAGAAATGATCTAGAATAGTAAAGGCAATCCTGGATAACAAAGGCAAGGTGGGAGCCATTACGTTTCTTGACTTGAAATTATACTACAAAGCTACTATGATAAAATTAGCAGACTACTGGCCCCCAAACAGACGTGAGGATCAACAAAAGGGATTAGAAAATCCAGACACAATCACAAACACACTCAAACATATCTTTCACAAAGGGGCCAAAAATGTTCACTGCAAGAAAGATATCCTCTATATCAAATGATGCTAGAAAAACAGGTTTTCAACATGTCAAAAAATTAAAACTAGATTTAATTCTGTCACTATGCACTAAACAAAAAAGGGATTAAAGTTCTAAACATTAAGACAGAAACACTAAATCTACTGGAAAAGAAAGTAGGGGGAGTCTTGACGACATAGGGGTAGGCAAAGAATTATTGAACAAAACTCAAACTGCACAAGAAATACTTCAAAGAATCAACAACATGGATCTCATCTTATTGAGAAGTTTCTTTTTGTCAAAAAAAAGTACTATCAGAATGAAAAAATAACCCACAAGTTGGGAAAAAAATTTAACCAGAAGTCATTCAGACAAAGGACTTCTATCTAGAATACATAAAGAACTAAAAAAAGCCAGGCCCACAAAACCCATAGTCCCAACCCAAAAATGGGCAACTGAGAGGAATACACACTTCTCAAAGGCTGAAATGCAAATGGCAAATAAGTACATGAAACAATGTTCCACAGCACTGGTCTTTCAAGAAATGCAATTTAAAACAGCACCAAGATTCCATCTCATTTCAGATAGAATGGCTATCATAAAGAAATTAACTAATACATGCTGGAGAGGCTTCAGGGAAAAAGGAACCATTCTTGACTGTTGATGGGAATGTAGACTGTTACACCCATTATGGAAACCAGTATGGAGGTTCCTTGAAATCTAGCATGGGAAGTCCCATTCAATGGAGCTATTGCCCTTCTGAATATTTTTCCAAAAGAACTGATTCATTCCTAATGAATGCTTTTTTTTTTTTTTTTAATAAGATGACTGTTGTGGTTTGTATCTAGTTATCCCCCAAGGCCTCATATAAATCGTGGGGCTGTCAAGCGTGTGGCTCGAGGGGCAGGGCTTGAGGGGGTGTGGCCAAGAGAGGCACGAATTGTTAAAACTGACAGCATGTGCTGTCAGAGTAGCCCCCATCCCCCCGCAAGGTGGTGATTTCTTGCGGAGGTATAGAGCAGATCATCCTGGACAAGGCAGTGCCCCAGCCCCTCCTCCAGTCTCTGTAAAGTGGGGTCAGCATCTTGAAAACTCCAGGAACTGTGAGCTAAATAAACCTTTGCTCCTCAAGCTTGTGTGATGGGTATTTGTCTTAGCAATGACAAAAAAGTGACTAAAATAGAATTTGGTATCAGGAGAGTGGGGTTGTCTCTGTAGCTATACCTAACCATGTGGATAACATGCTTTTGGGAATGGCTTATGGGAAGAAATAGGAAAGGTTTGGTGATGTCACCTATGAGTAAAGCGCTGGAGCTACTTCAGCACTTCTGTAGGGGAGGTTCTGGTCAGAGCTCAGACTAGAAGACTGATAGAAAGTCAACCTGTAAAGACCAGGCTATGGAGGTTTCTGCTGGAAAGAAGGACTACATTGGCTGCTGGAGTCCAGATCATTTGTGTTTTGGCTTGGCCCAAAATTTGGCAGAAGTTTGCCCATGTCCAGAGAATTTGCCTGAGACTGAAATTAAACATGGAGGGCTAACTAACCTTTCAAAAGAAATTTCAAAACAGTCAAATATTGGAGCAGTGGCATTGTTATTGCTGGGGGCTCTCAGTCAAATATATGTTGAGAATGAAGAGCAAAGAGCCCCAGCAGAATGATTTAAAATGTTGTGAGTTTGGCCAGAAGGAAAGTGCCAGGGAGGCTGTGGGACTGCAAAGATGAAACTGAGATCTCCATTGCCCAGGAGGAACGGGAGAACAGAAAAGATGTCCTGAAGGCGTCATGGGAGGTGGCAGTTTCTTGCCCTTCCCAGCCTCAGAATAGCAAGGGCAAGGGCCTTTGCTTTGAGGAGAAAGCTGCAGAGCCCCATGTTCCAGGATGGAGGCAGCGGCTGCACTAGTTTCCAGAATAGAAGTGGTGGCCACAGCAGACCACAGAATGGCACTGGCATAGAGAATTTGCTTCTCGGAATCAGGGTCAGAGTGCTCAGAAATCCAGGTACTTAACTCCTACAGCTAAAAGAGAAGAGAGAAGCTGTGGAATCTACCACCAAGAGTGCCATAGGGGTGGAGCCACATGAAGTTCACGATTTGCCACAGATTGCTTTGGATGTTCCACATGGAACTATAGGACTTAATGTTTGCCCTGCTGGATTTTGGACTTGTTTTGGCCCCAGTGGTTTGAGTCCTCCTGTGTATACCTTTTGGAAGGGCAATGTTTATCTTCTGCCTTTGAATGTTTGTTTTCCTTTGTGTAGCTGCTCACAGTTGAGAGTTTGCCTTGAATCTTGGAGGAAACTTGGGGCTTGGACTTTTCAGCAATGCTGAAACTGTTGGGACTTTGGCAACTCTTAGAGATGGACTAAAATACCTTCTTCAGAAAGGAATACACATGAGTCTTTGGGGGTCTAGGGGTGGAATGTTGTGGTTTGTAGCTAGTTGTCCCCCCAAAGCCTCATATAAATCATAGGGCCATCAAGCAAGTGGCTTGCGAGGTGGGGCTTGAGGGGGCGGGGCTAAAAGAGGCATGAACCTTAAACTGATAGCATGTGCTGTCAGAGCGCCCCCCACCCCAAGGCAGTGGTTTTGCACGGAGGTATGGAGCTGATCATCCTGGACATGGCAGCGTCCCAGCCCCTCCTGCAGTCCCTATAAAGTGGGGCAGCATCTTGCAACCTCCAGGAACTGTGAGCTAAATAAAGCTTTCCTCCCCTAAGCTTGTGTGATGGGTATTTGTCCCAGCAATGACAGAATAGTAACTAAAGTAATGGGCTAAGTGTTTGTCAATTTTATTGAATCTTTCAAAGGAGCAACTCTTTGATTCATTTATTCTTTGTATTGATTTCTTACTCTCTGTTGTATTAAATCCTGTTCTGAACTTTACAATTTTCTGCATTGCACAAACTTTGGGATTAGCCTTCTCTTCTTTCTCCAGAATCTTGAGGTTCCATATTAAGTTCCTTATTTTTGCTAACTCTTTTCCTAATATAGGTATTAACTGCTATAAATTTACCTCTTAAAACTGCCTTCTTTTGGTCATATAAGTTGTGGTATGTTGTATTGGTATGATTGTTTAATTCTACTCTCTAATTTCTTCTATAATTTTATCTGTGGCCCAGCAGTTGTTCAGAATGGACATATTTAATTTCCATGTGCTTATAAAGTTCTTGTGGTTGCTTTGCCATTGATTTCCAATTTCTTTGCACTACTGTTACATAATATACGTAAGATAATTCCAGTTTCTTTACATTCACTTAACATGTTCTATGAGCAGTAATATGTATTCTATTTTAGGGAATATCCTATATGCACCTGAGAAGAGTCTCTATTCTTCGTTTTGTATTTTAGGGAAAGGACTATAGGGTGTTCAGAGTCTCACTACTCATAGTGATCCACCTGTTTACAGCCTCTCAAAAGCTGGGATTACAGGCAAATGTCAATGCACTCAGTCTCAATTGTCATCTCAGTGCCCTCTGGCATGGCAGGACTGGGGATCAAATCCCCAGTCCCTGCACCTGATTGCAGGTGCTTTTTAATCTGCTGAGCTATTTGGCCAGCTCTTATTGCTATTATTTTAGAACTCTTACTAAATGACTACTTCTTAGGTATTTTCTAGGTGTTGCTATTTTTTGTTTTGAGTCTGTTGAAAAATTTTATCTCTTCAGTTTCCTGAGGGTGAGAAATTAATGCTTGCTTGCCCCCCATGGATCTTTGGCACTGGACCAGAGTATTTTTTGTGACTATTAAGTATACCAATACTCAGTCTTGGTATATTTGGAAGTACAACTGCTAAGAACCATTATGTCACTCTAGTTAATGTGGTTCAATGAACAATAACTGTAGCATCAAGTATAACCTAGCAAATGACAAACGGAAGTCACTATTATTTAGCCACCTTTAGCTGAATGAACTAGATTTGTGCTTATATGACAAAATCTAAATCAAGTCAGAAAAATTGTATGCAGTAAATAAACCTTCAGCATGTCCAATTAACCCCCAGGGAAAAACATTTAAAGATTTTAGGAGGAAAATAGGGAAATAGAAGAAGAATGAAGGACAAGAAGCAAGGCCAGAGGACACAGGAGGATCTTTTTAGAGGGAAAACTAGGAGATTATTGATAAGACAGGAGAGAAAGAGAAAAGGAAGAAATAAAGAGAAGAAAGAGCAACATTAAAAAGCTAGAAACCACATTCACACCAATAAAAACAAGCTGGTGTCTGACTATTAGCCTAGAATGAAGCCTTTTGAATCCATAACAGTGGGCTTGAACTCAGCTGTGAGCCACTAGATAAGACCAGCATTTGTCTCTAGTTCTGAGTTCAGTTGGCCCTCTGCAAGATGGCTCCCAGCCACTCACCATCTCCTGCAGAACAGCCAAATCCGGTCTACTATCAGTCAGTGCACTTCATGGTGTTCGCTTCATCATTGCATTGCTGCATTTCTCTGTGGAGGTGTCTGGGGTTGCCAGCAGTCACCATGTGTCAGCTGTCACACAATGAGTACTGACTCAAGGAGAAGGCGCCACCCGCTACCTCCTTCCTTGTTGAATTTTCTCTCTTTACTGTCCCCCTGGGCTTCAACTCTCACTTCAGGTTTTTATGAGTCTAGGGGACCCACTTTCTTCCCTTTTTTCTTTTTCACATTCCAATGTCTGGACAGCACATCTCAGATAGGCTCAACTATCCTCCTGGAAGTATACCTTAAACTTCTAAAAACATTTGATTATCAGTTTCTCCTAATTTCATTGTTTCCTTATGGTAAGAGTCAAGTAATAAATTCTGGGCAGGACTTTTGAGAATTTCTGTGCCCTCTTTACTGTATTAGTGAGACACGATAGCCTGTTCAACCTGTTATAGAGGCCCCACCACCAGGAGTCACACTGCAGGCTACACAAAGAGCCTATACTTGTTGCCTATTCCCAGATTTTGAGGCATCTCCACACTGATTTCCACAGTGGTTACACCAGCCTACACTCCAACCAACAGTTAAGTTAGATTCCTTTTTCCCTACGGCTCAACAGCATTTGTTATTCCTTGTTTTCTTGATAATAGCTACTCTTTCTAGAGATAATAATCTCAGCTTTCTTTTAATTCATATTTCTCATATGATCAGTAATAGTGATTTTTTTTCATATATTTATTTCCCATTTGCACTTCTGAAAAGTGCATATTCATCTCAGGTGCCCATTTTCGGACTGACTTTTTGAATTTGAATAGTCTGATCTTTTTTTAGTTCTGTATATGTTCTAGATTAGGTTAGTGTCTGAAGAACTATTGACAAATATTTTCCCACTCTGTGAGTTGTCTTTTCACTTTATTCATGATTTATTTTGTTGCAAAAGTGTTTTAATATGATGAGACTCTAGTTTCAATTCTTGGTGATGTTTCCTGTAAGATTAGGGTTTTGTTCATACAGTCTTTGCCCACATGGATGTCTCCCAGAATTCTACCTATTCTGACTTCCGACAGATGCGATGTATCAGTTTTCATATTTAGATCTTTGATTTATTTTTATTTTATTTTAGTGCATGGTGAGAGACATGCATCTAGTTTTATTCTCAGCATTTGGAAAGCCAGTATTTCTAGCACAATTTTTAAAAGAGGCTATCTTTCTTCTAATGAATGTATTTGGCACCTTTGTCAAAGATTAGGTGGTTTAGTGTGTTTGCAGTTGTGTCTAAATCTTCTAATCCATTCCGTTGACCCTCTAGTCTTTTTTGCCAGTACTGTGCTATTTTTATCACAGTAGTTTTGTACTATAATTTCAAGTCAGGGATTGTGATGTCCCTTGACTTATCTTTGTGGCCCAGAATTGTTTTTGCTACTCTGGGTCTCATTTGGTTCCAAAATTATTATTAGGAATGTTTTCTCTAGTACTGTGATTTGTACATGGCCATTTTCAGTATGTTGGCTGTTCATATCTAGAAGCAAGGGATATATTTCTATTTTTTGATATCCCATTTGGTCTTCTTTTTTAGAGTCATAGGGTTTGAGTTTGCAGTGTAGATATTTTGCTTCTTTCCTTAGATTGATTCAAAAGTATTCAGTCATTTGCTATTATGAATGATGTTTCTCTAATTTCTCTCTGAGTTTGTTATTCATGTACAGGGAGGCTACTGCCGTATGAGTATTGATTTTCTATCCAAGTATGCTACTGAATCTTGTTATTAAATCTCAAAGATTTTTGGTGGAGTATTGGGAATCCCATATATAGAATATCATGTTATTTACAAATAAAGATAATTTAACTTTTCTTTTCCTACCTTTAGCCTTTTTTTTCTTACTTATGTCTAATTTCTCAGCTCAAAATTTCCAAAACTGTATTGAATAAGATTGGTGAGAGAAAAACATGCTTGTTTTCTTCAGGATTTTAGAGTGTAATGTTTCCATTTTTGACTCTTTAGTATCATGTTAGTTGTGGGTTTATCATATGTACCTTTTATTACATTGAGGTAAAGTGCATATATTCAGTTTTAATTAGGGTGCTTATCATGAATGATTTTTAGATTTTTTAAAACGCTTTTTGTGTGTCTATTGAAATGATCTTATGAGGCTGGGGAGATAGCTTCGTGGCACAAGTGCCTGCCTGGCAAGTGTAAGGTCGTGAGTTCTAACCCCAGTCTCACCAAAACAAAAATAAAAAAAGAAATGATCATATGATTTGTGTATTTTCTTCTCTTGATATGGGGAATTATGGTTTTGTATGTTTGTTTGTTTCTGCATTTGTTGAACCATCTCTGCACCCTTGAGATGAATCCTACTTGATCATGGCGTATAATCTCCTTGATGATATGCTGAATTCTGTTACTGTCTTATTGAGGATTTTTGCATCTATGTTCCTCATGGGGATTGGCCTGTAGTTCTCCTTTTTGTTTTGGTCCTTTTCTGTTTGAGGTATCAGTGTAATACTTGCTTACAACAATGATTCTGAGAGTACTACTTTCCTTTCAAATTCATTGACCTATTTGTGAATAATAGAACAAAATCCTCTTTAAGTTTTTGTAGATCTCCAATGAGTGACCATCATTACAATGACTTATCATTGTTGGCAGGTATTTAAATTCTTGCTCAATTTTCTTCACTGTTTTTTTTTTATTTCTCAAGAATAAAAAATAGGGGCCGGCAGGATGGTTCAGTGGTCTAAAGCGCCTGCTTAGGAGGGCTCTGGCAACTGCGGGGACTGCAGTTCGATCCCCGGCACCACATGCTGCACCAGCGCCACCACCAGGGCAGGCTGAGCCAGCCACAAAATGAATAAATAAAGAAACAAACAAACACAACAAGCAAATAAATAAATAAATAAATAAATAAATAAATAAACAAAAAGAAAAAAAAGAATAAAAAATAGTAAAAATAAAAGACATCAGAAAAAACAAAATTTCATTAAACAAAGTAATAGGAATTTAAAAATGGTTGCTGTATTGAATGATTTTATCTCAAAATAATTTGTTTAGGTTACCAGATATAAATAAAATCAGTTAAAAAACTGAACAAAACAACATCAAAAAGAAAGTTATAGGGGTCAGGGAGACAGTTCCATTGCACGAGTGCCTGCCTGGCAAGTGCAAGGTTGTGAGTTCGAACTCTGGTCCTGCCCCCACCCTAAAGAAAGTTATGAGAAATTAAAAAGAAAAGATAATAAAAATTTAAGCACTCGCTGCTCCTTACAATGGACCCATAAAAGTAGTAGTACAATTATCCAAAATATACTGCTTATATACCTGAATATATCTTTTCTCCTTATTTATTTAATTCTATTCTTCATCCCAGTTTTTCCTTACCATTGAACAAATTCTTTCCCTTTGACAGTATCCATCATGTCTTTCAGATTTTATTTCTCTTTCAGATTCTCACACTAATGAGACAATACAATGCTTACACATATGGGTTTGAATTCTTTCACTTAACAATACAGTATCTAGTTGCATCCATTTATGTACAAAAACCTCAAATTTCTCTTTTTTATATCTGAGTGCTACTCTATTATGTACAAAAACCACATTTTTAAAATCCATTCTTCAGTTGATGGGCATTTGGGTTGTTTCCAAGATTTAACTATGACAAATTACACTGCTAAAAACATGGATGCACACATACCACTATGATATGATCATTTCAGGTCTTTACAAAAAACAAAAACCTAAAAGGCAAATAGGTGGCTTGAATGGAACATCCAATCCTAGCTTTTTGAAAATCTCCACACTGATTTAAATAGCGGTTCTACCAGTCTGCACTCCCACCAACAGTGGAAAGGTTTCTTTTTCCCCACAGTCACTCCAACATTTGTTATTAGTTGATCTCTTGATGATTCCCATTCTTTCTTGTATAAGATGACGTCTCAATATTGTTTTACTTTTCATCTCTTGAATGACACATGATGTTAGACATATTTCATATATTTATTTGCCATTTGTATTTCATTTGTGAAGTGTATACACACCTCAAATACCCAGTTTTGCATTGAATCTTTGAATTTTGGAGGCCTGTTTTTTAAAATTTTTAATATATTCTAGATAGAAGTCCTTTGTTTGAGGGACAGTCAGCTATAATTTTTTTTCCCAATTCACAGTGTTTCTTTTTGTTCTGTTGGGGATTTCCTTTGCCTTGGAGTCATTTTTCAAAAAGATGGGATCTGAGGCCTAATTCCTTGAAGTATTCCCCTTGTGGTTTCATTTTTGTTGATGAACTCTTTACCTATCACCTTAAGAGTTCTACCTACTTTCTTCTCCAGAAGATTTAGTGCTTCAGTTTTAACATTTAAATCTTTCTTTTTTTTTTTTTTTTTTTTTTTTCTGGACCGGTGTTCGAACTCATGATCTTGCACTTGCCAGGCAGGCACTGTGCCACAGAGCTATCTCCCCAGCCCCAATATTTAAATCTTTGATCCATTTTGACTGTAGTTTTGTGCATGATGATAGGCATGGATCTATTCTTAGCCTTTGGCGTGCGGAAAGACAGTTTTGTTTCCAGTGACGTTATCTATCTATCTATCTATCTATCTATCTATCTATCTATCTATCTATCTATCATCTATCTATCTGTCATCTATCATCTCTCTCTCTCTCTATCTACTATCTTCATCATCATCATCATCATCATCATCATCATCATCATCTATTTATCTATCTACCTATCTATTTCTATCATATTTCTATCTATCTATCTATCCATCTGTTTAACATCTGTCTATTTATTTATTTGGTACAGGCCCTATGCAGCCCAGACTCATAGTGATCCTCCTGTCTCAGTCTCCCCAGTACTGGAATTAGACATATGCTACTAAGTCTGGTCTTTGTGGCTAAACTTGTAGCATAATTTGTAGTACTGAAGATGGAACCCAGGTCCTTGTACTTTCTAGATAGGCACTTAGACCAATGAGTTATCTCCCCAGCCTCAGGTCTATTTTGTGGCCAATACCATGCTGATTTTATCACACTAGCTGTATAATATAATTTTAAGTCAGGAATTGTCATACCTTCTGCCTTATCTTTGCTACTCAGAATTGTCTTTGCTATTTTAGGTCTTTTCTGGTCCCAAATAAATTTTAAGAATCGTTTCTCTAGATTTGTGAGATATGTTGGTATTTTGATAGGGATTGCATTAAATCTGTATAACAATTTAGGGAGTATGGCCATTTTCACAATTTTGATTCTTTCTATCCAGGACCAGAGAATATTTCTCCATTTTCTGAAATCATCTATGATCTCTTTATTCAGAGTAATGTAGTTTTCATTGAATAGGTCTTTTATTTCTTTAGTTAGATTAATTCCTAAGTATTACATTTCCTGCAGTGCTATTGTTAAAAGGCATTACTTCTCTCTGAGTGTGTTTGTTATCTGTGTGGAGAAATTCTATTGACTTATGGGTGTTGAGCTTGTTTCCTGCTGTGCTACTGAATTTGCATACTAATTCTAGTAGCTTCTTGGTGGGGATTTTCCGTCTTCCAAGTAGACTATCATGTCATCTGCAAATAATGATAGTTTAACTTCTTCTTTACCTATTCTTATTCATTTATTTCTCCAACTTGTTTAATGACTTTAGCTAATGATTCCAGATCTATATTGACTAGGAGTGGTGATAGAGGACATCCTTGTCTTGTACCAGATCTGAGAATAAAAGACTTCCATTTTTCCCCATTTAGAATTGTGTTATCAGTTGGATTGTCATAGATGGCTTTTATCAGATTCAGGCAGAGTCACTTATTCATGTTCAGAGTTCTCAGCTATAAATTTCCCTCTGAGAACTCCTTTCCTTGCATCCCATGAATTCTGGTAGCTTGTGTTTGAATTTTCATTAAATTGTAGATTTGTTTAATTTCTTTTTTAATTTCATCTGTAGCCCATTGGTTCTTGAGGAGGTTGTTGTTTAATTTCCATGTATTTCTGGAGATTATGCGATTTCTTTTGTCATTTATTTCCAGTTTCTTTGCACTGTGTTCAGATAATATGCATGGGAGAATTTCTGTTCACTTGCATATACTTAAGCCTAAGCTATGGTGTATGGTATATGGTCTATTTTAGAATACATTCCATGTGTAACTGGAAACATGTGTATTCAGAAGTGGTTGGGTGAAATGCTCTTTATATGTGCACTAAGTCCATTTGTTTCATGTTCTGGTTCAGTTCTGCTACTTCTTTGCTAAGGTTTTGTCTACTTGATCTATCTTTTTGGGATAAATGGGTATTGAGGTCTGTTAAGATTGTGATATTGGATATTAGATTTTTCATGTCAATTAATATATGTCTAATACAACTCGGTGCTCCCATGTTGGGTGCGTATATACGTATGAGTGTTACGTCTTCATCTTGAATTTTTCCCCTAACCAGTATGTAGTGGCCTTCTTTATTTCATTTGATCAACCTGGTTTTAAGTTCAGGCTATATGCAAACAGGGTTGCTACCACTGCTTTTTTCTGAGGTGTTGGGGCATGTAGAATTGTTTTCCATTCTTTGACTTTCAGCCAATGAATTTCCTTATGAGTTAAGTGTGTTTCTTGTATACAGCATATTATTGAATTTTGATTTCTAATCCACTGTGCCAGTCTATTTCTTTTAATTGGAGAATTGAGTCCATTTACATTGATGGTTATAACTGAAATGTATTGATTTATGTTTGACATGTTATTTACCTGCTATTGTGTACCCCGTTTTCTCCTGTGCTTAATTGGTGGCCCTATTTGGTGGATTCTTTCTGTTTTCATTTGTGGAATTTGGGTCATTTTGATCCCGCTCTAAAATATCTTTTTGTAGTCTTTGTAGGGTTGGCTTTGTCTTCATGAAATTCCTGAGATGTTCTTTGTCATGGAAGTATTTCACTTCTTCCTCATATTTGAAAGTCTAGGGAGATACAGCAGTCTGGGCTGGAATTTGTTTTCGTGGAGGACTTGAAGGACTCTTATTCATGCACTTCTTGACTTCATGGTTTGTGAAGAGAAATCTGCTGTTACTCTGATAGGTTTTCCATTAAATGTGATCTGTTTCCTTTCTCTAGTGGCTTTTAGTATATTATTTTTCTGCTGGATTTCTTCAATCTTGTCTATTATATATTTTGGTGTGTTTGTAGTTGGGTTGATATTATTTGGAGTTTTGTATGCTTCAGTTATCTGAATGCCAGATTGGTTTCTCAAATTTGGGAAGTTTTCTGTTATTACTTCTGCCCATATTCTTTTTATATATCATTTGTGTTGACTCCTTGCTCATTGATGCCTATGAATTTTACGTTGTTCATCTTTGCATCATCCTGCAGATGTTGAATTATTTTTCCTGCATTCTAGTTGTTTGTAAGAGGTCCTTTTTATCTTTTCACTAGCCTCAACTGTGTCTTCAAGATCTGAATCTCTATCTTCACTTTTGTTCATGTGGTGTTGCCAGCTTGTGCTTGAGATTTTGTTTTCCTATATATCTCTTTTAACTTGCTTCGTGCTATCTATTTCTTTCTTATATTGTTCATTCAAAGATTTCATCATTTTTCTATTCTCCTATAATTTTTATCCATGTCTTCTTAGAAACATTTATTAATTCTTTCATTATAGTTATCCCTTCTTTTTTTACTTCAAGGATTAATTCTGATCTGATTTCCTCTCTACCATTTAGCAGTTGTTCAGATGCTATTAATTCAGAGATTTCTTTTTTTTCCTTCAGAGGTTTTCTCTGATCTGCCTTCCTCTATACTTTTCTGCATTTGTTTCTTTATTTCAGATGCTATTAATTCAGAGATTTCTTTTTTTACTTCAGAGGTTTTTTCCTGATCTGATTTCCTTTATATCTTTCTATATTTGTTTTTTTACTTCAGATGCTATTAATTCTGAGGTTTCAGCTTTGTGATTCCCATTTTCTTCTATGCTAGTGTCTCCTGCATTTGTTCTCAGTGGGCTTCGGGCCTGAGATTGCACCTTGTTCCTTCTCTCTGTCATTTGATATAGCACTGTCTTCTGACTTTTGTGTAGATATTTGGTACAGTTATGCCATTAGGACCTACTGAAATTCAGGTCCTGATCTACTAAGATGGAACTTGCCCAGTTGTGCCTGGCTGTATCTGGCTGCTCTGCTCAACTTCTTACTGCTGTATCCCATGGAAGTAAACTTGCTGTGCTCCTTTGCTAAGATGTTCATCTCCTTGATTAGATGGGATGGTCTAACCCCCATCCTCTCTGCAGGGAATTTTGCTGCAGAGTTCCATAGAGGTGCCTGATAGGGGTCTGGATGGAGAAGTTCTCATCACAGTGCACAGGCAAAAGTTCCCATCTTCATGCATGCAAGTCCTGGGATCCGGGTGGAGAAGTTCCAGTCGAGGCACACAGGCAAAGCTCCTACCTACATGCACACCAGTCCTGGGATATGGGTTTTATTCCTTTTAATTATAAGTTTTTGTTCATTTTAATGAGGAAAGATGGACAGAATAGTGATGAAATAATTTTAAAACAGGTTAGTAGGATGTTTACAATAATTAATTCATTGAATATTGTTTCCTTCATAGTAATTATTCACAGGATAAGATGCAGACATATCTTGTCTAAACATATATAAGTACAAACTTTTATTCTCAGTTAACTAAGAGAACGTAGCTGTATATCTATCGAAACTCTTTTTGTGTGTATATATATATTTTATTCCCTCACTTTTTTTTTTTTTACAACAAAACTGTCCTTTAATTACACTTTTGTGAAATTAGTAATCCATGGCTCTAGGCTGTTGAGCAACTGATAGCAAACCTTAATCAAACAGGATTGTGCATCTAATGAGTGAGGTTTGTTTTAGGCACTGGGCCAAATCTCCCTTTCATACATTTGAACAATTTCCTAGCTTCTAGGCTCCCAAAACATTCCCGTTTTTCATTTTGTTTTTTTTTTTTAAGGTAAGAGTGTTCCACTGAAGTTAGAGAAGCTTTCTTTGGAGAAAACTTTAAAGGATCTTTTGATGCTTGAAATCAGTCTAAATAATGCAGGAATTGAATTGAAAAAATAACCCAATATAGTCAAATAGTCCATAATAGTGGTGGGTTATCAGCAAAATTGGCAATTGTCAGAAGCTGTTGACTTAAGCCTTTTACAGCTCAGCATATTAATATTACATTGCTTTTTTTTTTGTTTTTCTAAGTTTTGGACTTTTTGTTATTATTTTAATAAGAAACAACAATGTATAAAAATGTGACACTTTCAATACACGATAGTAGTACATTTCAATATTTGATACAATGCATATTGTTGTCCTCCAACTAGTTATACAGAGCCCAGTGTGTAGGTGTTATAATTTTTCAAATCATTATTGGTACAATCAGATTTCTTCTCACCGAACTAAGAGAAAGCAGTTGTATGCATAATCCAATGTTCAATAATCACAGTGGGTTATTGGTAAAACTGGCAATGTTAGAAACTGTTGATTTAAGCCTTTTATAGCTCAGCATTCTAATCTACCGTTCAGTTTTATGCCTTGTGATTAAACTTTTCTGCTGGGTGGTTAAGGGCAAGTTTAAACATGACCTGTATAGCAAAACATGTAACTTTTGTATTTCTCAAGGTCAGTCAAATCCCCTCAGGATTTACTTTGGAACCACGTACAGTGCTTTGTAGAATTGTGGTCAGTGTCAGACATCTGGATGAGTCACAGTCATTGCTTGACCAGTTTGCTCTCTGTGAAAGCCTGAGAGAATGTCCTCTCTCTAGGTGACTCTCCTTAGGCACACTATACTTCATCTATCCTTTCCTCTGTGGTCCCATAATCTCCTTGAACAGAAAATTTGGGAAACCACTGAATTATAGGATGTTACAGCACAGGTTCTCTTATGTTCTGAGTCCTCCCTGACCATGAAGGGCTAGGGCCAAAATATTGACAATCCTTGTAGCCTTTCTTTTTCTCTAATTTTTGGTCCATAAACTTATATTATTAACTTGCCAGAAGAAAAGCTTAGTGATATATTACTCTATAAAATAAGTACTTGAGCATAACATCACTGTCTTTCTGAGTATCAAACATCTTACACTTAACTTGGGATTGGTATTTTCTATCATCATTGATATTCTAACAAACCTCTATACAATGTGATAAAAGAAATTACACATTTTTACATA
>PVKN010009972.1:0-23164 GCA_004027915.1 Capromys pilorides
ACTCACAGTGATTCTTCTACCTCAGCCTTAATAAAAGAATTACTTTTGTTTCAAATGTTTGTTGAAAATCACCACTGAAGCCATTTGCACCTGACATTTCCTTTGTGGGAAGATTTTGCGTTATTAATTTCTTTGGTTTAGGTTAATTCAGATTTTCTAGTTCCTAAGTCAGTTTATTTTCTTTTTCCTAAGTCAGTTTAAATATTTTACTTATTTATAGCAATTCATTACATGTTAGTTATCTATAGTGATTCATTATATATTTGTTAGTACAAAGTTGTTCTCAATGCTCACTTAGAATCCTTTAACTTTATGTTTCACAGCGACTGTTATGGGGTTTTTTCTTGATTTTTGGTAATTTGTGTATGCTTTTGTTGTTTGGTCAGTCTAGCCAAAAATTTGTGAATTTTGTTGACTTTTTTAAAGAATCAGCTTTTGGGTTCATTAATTTTCTCTCTTGTTTTTATCCTGTCTGCTTCACTGCTTTCTTCTCTAATCTTTATTATTCCTTCCTTTTTTTTGCTCGGGGTTTAGTTAGCATCTCTATTTCTAGTTTCTTATGTCACATATTTAAGTATGGATTCATTTCTTTCTTCTGTTCTAATGTAGGCATTTATAGTTAAATATTTTTCTCAAATCACTGCTTTAGGCTCATTCCATAAATTCAGATAGGCTTAGTTTTCTGTTTTAGCTCAGCTTAAAAAGTTTTTTTTTTCCCCCGTGGCTGGCTGAGCCTACCCTGGGGGCGTGGCTGGCTTGGCACATGGTACAGAAGATCAAACCATGGTCCCTGCACTTGCCTGAGCTTGCCTAAGCAGGCACTTTAGATCACTGAGCTATCTTGCTGGCTCAGCTCAAAATATTTTCATAAATTCCTTCTGATACTTTTTGACAGATAAGTTATTTAGAAGCATTTTGTTTCATTTCCACATATTTGGTAACTCCCCAAACTTCCTTCTGCTGATTTCTAATTTAAGTGCATCGTGTTGCGAGAACATGATTTTTATTATTTGAAAACTTCCAAATTTTTTGAAACTTGTTTCATGGCCTAGCATGTGGTCTCTTCTGGAGCATGTTCCATATGTGCTTGATGTCTATTGACATTGAGCACAATATTTAAAAACATCATAAAGGTCAAGTATTGTACAGCACTTAAATATCCTTGACTTTCTATCTCGTTCAGCAATTATTGAGAATGTGATGTTAACATCTCAAACCATCATTGTGGAGCACTACCTTATCTTGATCATGTTACTGTATAATATGGCACTCCCTATCCACCATCTCTGCTTTATTATTCCAAAGGAGACCCCCATATATATTTTATTGTACAGCAGAATACAAAGATCTATGATGACAGAGATTCTTCATCATTGACATCTGCTTAACACCTGGAATGGCACAAATCACTCAAAAATAAGATTTGCTTGATGGTATCCTCTAGTTTCTTGGACAAGGGTAAGACTGCACATCCTCTAGTGCATATCTAAAATGGATCAATATTCAAAGAATGCTGAGGTAGACTCGGGATAAAATGTGGGCAATATGAAATATACCGACTACTTCAGGCCATGAGAAAACACTCTCTCTTTCCTTTTTAATGTTTGTTGTTGGCCTTTATGTCTTTTACATTTTCCATCCACCAAAATGGTAGGAACTTGAGGACCAGAACTGGGTGTAGGTTTCAGGACAATAGGTCACCATCCTTGATTGCGATCCAAGCTATTTAGCTGTCTTCTTCAGTCAAAGGAATCCCTCCTGGCATCTGCTGGCCCTATAGAGCTCAGATAGGGTTAATTCCCAAGCAGTCAGGAAAAAGAAGGGCTAGAAATTTAAGGTAGCAAACAGAGATTTCCCTTCATGATCAGTTTTCTTTCCTGAGCCTGAAAGGGGCAGCCTTAGGTAGTGAGTCAACGATCGATCAGGTGTTCAGGTGCCCAGCACTCTGGCATGATCGACACTATGCAGACACTGGTCTTGAGACAGCTTTTGAAATTTAATATTTATTCTGCTTTGGAGGGCTATTTTATACATTTTTAAGGAAAGAAAATCAGCACAAATTAGTTCATGAGTGGTTGACATACACTATCAAGGTACTTTACATTTGTCTGGTGTCTTAAAAATTTACAGAGCTATCTGCTAATCAATTCAAAGACTGACTGGTATTTTTTTTCTTTTTTTCATGAAAGTTAGACTAAGTTTCATAAAATTTTCTTGTAGGTCCTGTGTAATCAACTGGAGAGGTCTGGGTTGGGACAGTGATTTAGAAATTATGTAAAGATGTGGCAGCTGAAGCTGTCGAGATGGATCTCAGCTGCTAGGGAATAAGGAGAGGCACGGTCCTAAGGCAGAACTTTGAGGAATGATAATGTTCCTCAAATGGAACAGGGTTGTGATATTCAAGTAACAATTCCAAAAATGCAGAAAAAGAGCATTCCAACAAGGTAGGAGGAAAGCAGGGGGAATATTGGTATCCAGGAAGGGATGTGGTACCTTTCTGAAAACTTGCAGTCATACTCACTTGGTGGAGGAAGGGGAGTCTAACCTCTGGTAAAGCACCTGTGATTTAATAATAAATTATCATTAGTTGAGAAATCTCGAAGCTGTTCTTGGTACTAATAAATAGTTCTTAGCCTGGAACACTGGTAGCAAGGAGATTCTGTGTTAATGATATTGTTTTCATCAAAATATGTTAGTGTAATCTTTGTATTTTCCTGAAAATCTGACATACCTTACTGATGCCCTTGTGTTCTTGCTATTCACTTAGGACTTTTTTGGCATCTTAGTAGTAGTTTCAATGTTTAATATTGGAAAAACACGTTTTGCTAAAACTGAATAGAGCTGGAAAGATAGCTCAGCAGCCTAAATACAAGGTTCTGGGTTCAACTCCTGGTGCCCAATAGAAAAAGTAAAAATAAAACTGATCTACTATGCTAGTTTTCCTGGTGATTAAATTGTTCTTATCTTTTGTTTAATGTTTATGTCAATACATTAGTAATGAACTTTTAATTTAGTTCTTTAGACTCAGTGATCAATTTAGTGGCAAGAACACTATTTTATTTCAATCATTTATTCACACATTCATCCATCAAAGGTACACTAAGTTCCAATTACCTGCAAAATCCTGGAGTGTGCAAACAGTAAGGCTCGTTGCTGGTGTGCGTTCAAACCGCCTTGAAGAGCTGGTCCTAATACCTCTTATTTTCAGTAGATCCAGAAATCTGTTTTCTACAAAGCTTCCTCTGTGGGTATTTTTATTTTCTATCAAAACAAAACACCTATTTATTTATTTCTATTTGTTTTCAGCACAGGTTTGCAACACAGTGTGTCATTCCTCCTGAGGGCTTGGAGCGCGCACATAACACATCTTTGTTCCTTTCTTCCTCCTCCTTCCTCCGCTTCTCTTCCCTTCTCTCTCAATCTCTTGATCCTCTCCCCAGTTGAGAAAGACTCCTCTCCCTACTTCCTGTTATCTTTCCTTCATTTTCGTTTTTATTGATGCCTGGGTTGCTCGTGTAAGAGAAATTATGTAAGGTTTAAGCTAGTGTGTCTGATTCACTTCACTGAACATGATGGTCTCAAGGTGCATTCATTCTTTTGCAAATGACTCAAATTTACCTCTGTGGCAAAGTAATACTCCACTTTATGTAAATACTACATTTTCTTTACTTGTTCACCTAGTTCCTAAAAAAAAAACCCTAGAAATTACAATTGACCCAGCTATTTCTCTTCTAGGTATTGTCCAGACTGTTACGTACAGTAACAAATGTATACCTGTTTATAGAAGCACAAATCATGCTAGCTACATCTTAGAATCAGCCTATCTGTCCATGTGTTTCTGTTACACAAGAAGTTTTAGAATTATTGGTTTATATAAAAACATTCAGTGAAAAAACAAAAACTAAATGCAATAAGCTCTAAAACATGTCAGAAGTACACATTGGGTGGAGTGTATATTAGATTTCATTGCACTCGTGCCTTGCTATAACTGGAGACTGTAAGCTGTATAATATTATTGCAATTTGCAACTACAATGGAGCTTTTTGTTAAGATTTTAATTCCTAGCAATATGATTTACTGCTATTAATATTGCAGAAATTTTAATGTCCTTAAAATGATCATAAAGGCAAAGGAATGCAATGAACATAGGCACATTATTATGTCAATGCGTAGAGCTTATTCTAGTACAAATGGAGAAATTATTTGATGGCTCCTACTTAAAACTCTGGGGAGTTAGTCTATGTCCTTACAGAATGGATTCATTCATAAATAATGCCTTCTCCCATTTTATCTCCCTTTGTCTACCAAGCTCTTTTGCAGCTTGTTGATTAAACATAGTGAGACAGTGTTGCAGAAATATTTGTAGCAGTTTTCTACTGAAATACCATCAGTGATGCAAAATGAAAAATCAAGTCTCATGCTGAGAGAATGAGGCTTTCCATCTACCTTTCTTTCCTTTAAATTTTATTTTGTTTTTGTCTTTTTGAGACAGTCTTGCTATGCAGTTCAGGCTGGCTTGAGTTCCTTTTGTAGCCCAGGCTGATCTTGAACTTGCAACAATATTCCTGCCTCCACCTCTCCAGAGCTGGGGTTACAGACATGTATTTTTTCTTAAAGGGAAACTCTTACTTACTATGCTACTTATAAAGAAACTTATGAGAGACAGATCAGCTCCACTCCCACTGGAGAGAAGTTGTGATAGTGTTTGATTTCCTTAACTAATAGGAAGAAACATATATTTGAAGCAGTTATTCAACAAATCCAATTTGAAGACTGAGAGGAAATTGCACAGGAAATTTGAAAAAGTTCTAGAATTTCCCTAAACTCTCCCTTCACATTGTCTCTTCAACTTCAGTGTACTACAGTGGTCTAAGTGCCTGCCTGGCAAGCACAAGGACCCGGGTTCTATCCATGGTACCACAAGCCATGCTGGCCCTGGAACCCTGGATGTGCTAAGCTGGTCACTGAAACTGGGAGTAGTGACACACGCCTGAAACCCAGAACTGGTGAGACTGAAACTGAGGGTTCACTACAAATCTGAGCTGTGCAGCAAGACACTGTACTTACTAAATACATGCATGCATGCATGCATACATACATAGTACTAGATGACCACCGAACATCCTATCTTCCCTTAAATTACACGCAGACCTCCTTGATGGACATGGATGGTCATGAGAATGAGTGCTAACCCTTCCAGTGTGAAGAGAGTGATGTGCCTCACTTTTAGACTTGCCCTACAAATCTTCCTACTGTGGTTTTCCATGTATTTTCTCCACCTGCTGCTAGATGCCGATGACATCCAGGCAAACTTGGAAGCTCAGGTTGAGAAATGTCAGGGCCTCTTACCCTGGGTCCTTGGGTAAACATATGGAACTGAGACATGTCCATCCCTGTTCATCCTCATCTCCTACCAGTGGGCTTTACTTGAGAGAGCAATAAGCTTTTGTTCTGTTAGACCTCTTACCTGTTGTAGTGTAAAATAGCAATTAGCCTCCCCTAACAACACAAGGCATGAGGAAGCAGGCAGGTGTGAGCCACAAAGGGCTTGCTCTGGTCTGTTATTTACAGAGCCAAAGCCCTGAACATACTTGGATAATTCTCCTGCATGTGTTACCTTCGCCCCTATCAAGAAAATTATCTACAAAAGCCTCTGAGTCCAGGGATAAGATGTACACTGTCAGAAAAATTATAGTTCTCCAAGAATGATTCATAAGCTAACATTGTCTTCGCTTTTAGGACAAGATCCTAGCACCACAGAGAACTTAAACACTCAGAAATTCTAACTCCAGAATTTGGAAAGAACAAAGTAGGCTAGAAGGAAACCAGAGGAAGGAAGCATGCTGCAAGGGAGGGCGGCATGCAGCAGGGGTAGAATCAGAGCACATGGCCGCCTCGAGGTTTAGTTGCCAAGACTGGCATGCTCCACCATCAACATTAAGAGAAAATCTTCCAGGTCCCTTAAACGGAAGTCAAGTAGCAAATTTGCTCTATTCAGAGTCCTCTGTCTTTACAAGTCATGAAAAGATATATTTGTCTTTTAAGATGGTGAAGGGTTGAAAATTATCAGTATGCACATACCAATTCCCCCAAATAAACATCACTATTTTGTGTTACAAAAGCACACTTACAATAAAAGAGCCCCGCCTCTTACACTCCATCATGCTGCCTGTTGGGCTAGCAGTGTCCACTGTATTTATGGTTGTCCACTATAAGTACAATTTTTTTTTGGTACTGGGGATCCAACTTGGGTCCTTGTGTGCTTGCCACACAGATGCTTACACAGCTGAGTTATAGCCCCAACTCCAAAATACAGTTTCAATACACAGAAACCTATGACACTTGTGGAGCTTGGGAGCACCCTCAGCGTAGAGCCCGGGTTCATGCTCAGGTGTTTCTCCCTTCTCAAAAGCTCAGCAGCTCTCCACCATGGAGAGATCCCAGGGCTGTGGATACAATCTTCCACAAAGCAGAAGCTAGCCACAAAGCTTCTTGGCTCTGGCACACTCTTAGCAAGCAGAAAAGCTATTCTGTGGGGCCAATCTGTCACTGGGTCTATATTTAGCACCATCTGCCAGGAATATTTCCAATTGCCTATTTTAGTCTATGCCGTTTTGTGCAAATGTGACTGCTCCACCACTCGTTCATGGGAAACCAAGGGCATTACTGGATTTTCTGATTCTATGTTCTGCAGTCAGTTGGCCCTTCAATCGGCTTTCAAGTGGGAGCCGAGAGAGAGCCTGGGAGCTGGGTTTTCCCAGGGGTGAGTCCCAGGTACCCATACTTTTAGTGGTTCATAAGTCATCTAAAAGTGACCGAGGCACAAGAGGTGGGAGTGTGGGGAAAAGAACATAAAAGCCCGGAGGCTCTCACACAGCATCCTAGAGGCAGTGGGATGGCCTT
This sequence comes from Capromys pilorides, assembly GCA_004027915.1. Classification (NCBI taxonomy): domain Eukaryota; kingdom Metazoa; phylum Chordata; class Mammalia; order Rodentia; family Capromyidae; genus Capromys; species Capromys pilorides. The sequence continues at coordinate 6,904 of PVKN010009972.1, forward strand.
CCCCGTGTCCACGTTGCTCACTGTCTGAGCACACTTGCTCTCATGCACACAATTTGTTTCTCTCTTACAATATTCCAGTGAGGGAGGGTCCATGAGCCGTTCCTTTGCACACTGAGGAAATCAAGTCTTAAAGAAGGTCAGGACTTGTTCAGGGCACAATGCCTAGAACAAAAGACTCAGCTTTCCACTTCAGGCCTGCCTAAGGCGGATCTCAGCCTTAACCACCATTCCTGCACTGACCAACTCTATACACACTACCTACAGTCTGCCTGTTTTGTTCCCATCAGCTACAGGCTCTGTGCATTTTGATTTCCAATTTATCTTCTCCGCTCGCTGTTGAGCTGCACGTGAGGGGCTCTGCCCTTGGTCTTGTTATCCAGCTCCCACTATAACTTCACTGGCTTCTCTAGAGTCCATCCCAGAGCAAGCACAGCCAGGAACTTCAGCTCCTGGGGTGACACTCACCCTTGCCTAAGAGTTGTCTGGTAGGAGCAGCTGAGCAGCCAGAGGTACCTGAGCAGCCAGAGGTACAGGGGTGAATTTGATCACAAAGGGACAGAACCTGGATTTATGGATCACAGAGATTGTCTGGGAAAGGGGTTGCCACCAGGCTTGGGACTGTGTTGAGAAGACTGCCACAGAGGAACACTCACTCACTCACCTGCCTGGGACAACACTAATCCTAAGTTTCTGAGTCTAGGCAATTGCTGGCTTATGATCACAGGAAAAACCTCACAAATGCATGTATTTTTGTATGAGTATAATTCCTATGGGTGGCCAAGTTTCATTACCTCAATCCCAGGAAAGACTTTCCCATACACATGAAAGTTGGTGTAAGCTGTGAGCAGGAACCTCAGCTTGGCTGGCTATCAGGACACCAACCTATGGTTTCTCCCATGGCTTCAGGTCCACCTAGCATGTCGACTGTGTTTGTAGGGAAAGAACCCCAAGTGCATGAAATGAATTCTGTATTGCCTTTCATGACCTAGTCTTGGATGTTACACCGTATCACAGGACAATCCCACCATAACTTGATGCAAAAGGAAATGCAAAAGATGCAAAAGGAGAGACACAGATATATTTATCAAAAGGAGGAGTATCAACACCGTCCTGTCCGTGTGGCAGTGGACAGCTGGGAGTTCCAGCAGTTCTCTTATGGAGTCAATTTTGCTCATTATGTATTCATCGCGTGCTGGAAAGATGGGCAGCAGTGGGCAAGGGACAAGGTCCCATCTTCCCCGTGGGGAGACAGCGAGCAGCTGCCCAAACAAATTCAGGAGCTCCATGAGGAAATATAAGAGTTGGATAAGGAGGCTGACAGTGTTGTGGCCGTGCATAAAGTGCTAGAGAGGACTTCTCAGAAGTGGGGGAAAGAAGTGAGCAGCCATCCGCAAGAAGGGAGTTCTGAGCTAAGAAGGGCAGGTACACAGTCCAGGCAAAAGGATAAGCTTGGTGTGCTCAGAGTGATAAGAATTTGCAGGTGGCTAGAGTGGAGAAGGGGAGGACACAAGGGGTGAGAAGTAGTCAGGCATTGGTACTTAAATCAGGGCAAAGTCCATTTCGAAACATTGCTTTTGTAGGTATTTATTTCTTTAGCTCTTAGGACAAGAGAATACACCCCTCATCCTTAAAAGATATTCATCATTAGAACAGATTTCCTATTTTCTAAATGCAAATGACTGAGTTCCATTTGGGCCAGAACTGACTGAATAAAGATTTCAAAAACCATCTCTGACAAGCATGCAGAAGCATCTGGCTACCCTCAGGGTACCTTCCCACCACTTAACACAGCCAATCTGGTTTTTATGAGGGCATCTTTCAAGTCAGAGAGTAACTATGACAACGAGTTGGAGACTGCACGTCTGTAGCATCCCTCTGTTTGCATACAACACGTGATGCGTCAGAACACAGAATCATGAATCAGGGCAGTGTCAGCTTTCCTCTTTGTAGTGAACAAGTTCTCTGTTCTTTGATTCAATTACTCTTTTATTATTGGTTTTGTTTTTATTATGACTTTTTCATAACAAGATGATCAATATGGCCCACAAGTTATAGTATCTTTCCCTTAACTCATTTGATCAGAATTGTTATATAGCTCTACTGCTGCTGCCATAAATTATAGCAGCTAAATAGCAAAAGTGTATTATCTAGACCACAACTACTTAAACTGCCAGCTATGCCACTCCCCAGTTAACACAAACCTCCACCTCCTATCTTTGTTCTCCTCTTACGTAAAACCCCAAAGCTTCTATAAGTGCCTGGGAGACAGATATTGAACCTCTGTACCTATGCTTCCCAGTAAGATCATGTTGATTAATGTTTCTTTCCTGCCTGTCACCACTACTCTTCTTGATTGGCATTATGGGATGGGTGGCCAAATATGGTCTGCAGGGACCCCTGAAGTTGGGGCTATAAGCCCATAACTCTGGTACCATTGTCTTTAAACTCATGTACAAAAGTAGCACCCCACTTGTAGAAATGAGCAAGATCCTTTTGGTGTATTCAGCCTCCTACCTGGAACGGAGAACATCCTCACTATGTCAGAGATGTTTTGCTCTTCCTGAATAAATCAACAAATCATATGCCTTCAAAACTGTCTCAAGTTCTGCTTCCAAAACTCCAGCCTAAATTGTCCTCGCTCCTAAATTCCAAAATCCTTTTATTTTGAAGTTTCCTGGCCTATAATGAGACAAATAAGCACCAAGACACAAATCTGACAAAGCATAGCCGGCAGTTTAGGTAGCTATGGTCTAGACGTGGTCTTGTTGATCAGTGCCTCAAGGCTGGTTCTGTGGCTTTCTGAGAGACTCATCACCACCAAAGGTGACAACTTAGTTCCCATGGTGGGATGATGGCCCCTGCTTAGGAAGGCAGACTCTGTTCCCTTCTTGGGATAAGTGTTCCTGCTTGGGGGCAGGGATGACCTGAGGCGACTAGCATGCAGTGGTCTTCGAGGCTCTGCTTTTTCTGGAACTTGAGGTGACTGTTGGTTTCAAACAATGACTGGAGACTTCTAGATATTTTTCTAGGAGGTCTAGAATGAGACAGTTTGAAAGCTAGCAATTCTTCAAGGATGTGTCCTTGAAGGTTACTTTAATTATTCATATCTTGGTGACCTCAGTCTGGAAGAGGAATGAGAAAAGTGAGAGAAATTTTGGGCTTAACAAACTTTGTTCTACAGACACTCCTAAAATGACTCACATAAATATGTACAGAGCTGAGCAGGGATCTGACTCAGAGCTTTAAGCTAATGAAGAATGAAACAAACATACTGAAGTCAGTGATATCAGCCTTCACCCTGCTTTGAGCTGCTCACTGCGCATCCACAGTCCCAGCCCCTAAGTTCCTGTCTCATTGGGTCTGTGGGAAGGGACAAGAGATGAAAACTGAGAATTAAAGTTTAAATGCAATGGCCCATTCCTCTGCAAGGGTACCCCTTGTTCACGACCACACTGTGCTGGCCACGTGTGACTCTGCAGCATGCTGAGTAAGCAAATAGAGTAAAACAATGGGAGGAGAGGTCTTGGTAAGTCACAGATGCTCCTCTGGACCCTTCCAAGCTCTTCTGAGATAGCTTCACTTCTGGAATATTCCAGGAATCTTAGGCCACAGGCTTCTTTCTGTTTGACTTTCCTCTTCCTATACCCAGGAGAGATCCCAACAGCCTTCTCCTAAACTGGAACATATCCTGCCTTTTGAAAGTCTGGTGGGCCCTTAGGTTAGACTTATTTTTATTAATATATTATTTAAATTTGTATAATTTAAAACCAGATACTAACTCATTTGACTTCAGTGCTTATATATAACAAATGTATGACTTAAATATCAAAATGTCACAAAAGCAGTAAAGTTAAAGGTGATAACATTAATAAAGTGTGACAGTACATTATTCTACTAAAATGAAATCTCTAGTTATAAAAGATGACCCAGGGCCAGGGAGCTAGCTCAGTGGCTTAAGTGCCAGCCTGGCAAGCACAAGGTCCAGAGTTAGATCCCTGATACTCCCCCTCACCCACACCCACCCATACACCCACACATACACACACACACACACACACACACACACACACACACACACACACACATAGGATGGTCCAAGCTTAAAGTCTTTAAAAGTCAGCTCATCCATATTCCAATGTCCCTGATGCAACATTCTTTTCTCCTCTTCAGTTTTTCTCTATTCAAAATACTTCTAACCCCTTCCTTTGTATGAAATACTCTGCTGTGTTTTAGCCTTCAGTAGATATAAACACGTGTATATGATAAGCCCATCTCCTCACTCCATGAGACAGATAAATAAAGTAAGTATATTATCATTAATGTGTCCACAAAACAAACATGGAAGCTGGAAACCTGTGGTTCCTGGACCATAAATTACACATTGAGATAATTTAAACATATGAGCTTGAGGATTACAATATATGTGTGTACATAAAATAATCATCACATTCTAATTTTAAGGTGGCAAATCAAGACATTCTTTAAGAAACCCACAGACCTTTGAAGAAGGGTGCATTGAGCAACCCCTCAACTGGAAGGCCAGCTCCCTCCAGTTCTTCTTTGGCCATGCACATGATTTCGGTTCCCATACAATTTGGTTTGTGACCAGACTCATGGAAAGGAGCAAGTTCATGAACCGAGGTACTATAACTGCGTCTTAATTTCAAATGAAACTTCAAAAAGTGTATTATTAATATGACTGATAGTATCACTAGCAAACATGAAAAATCTGGAGCTTACAGAAGAGAGGAGATGGGCCCCGTAGCCCAGTCATATTTTCAGCAGGACTCGGCTCTGGTCTGTCTGATCTCAGATTCCACCCCCTTGTTGTATCCCTGGGAGCACTGAAAAGTACACAACATATGATAGATTCTTCCTAGATGTTTCTGAATCAGGACAAGAGCAGTGCACTATTTCCATGACACCAGTCTTCCCCCACTCACAACCTGTTAGAACCGGCCTCCCTCACAGACAGTAAAGCTCCGGAAAGCAAAAACTAAGAGTTATCTCATTTGGGGCTCCCCAGTCACGGTTAGCGTACAGCAGATGTCCAAGTGCGTATTAATCAGAATTGACTTGAACTCTTCCTCTGGAGCAACCTGGGAACATTTTTCAAGACTGAGTTGGAGTGAGGAAAAAGACCTTGAAGAAGAGAGTGTGTTTTGAGGACAGGAGCCGCCACTGAATAGGGAGTTTTGGCTTCCTCCTTCCCAAGGCCCACTGCACCCACCCTGCTAGGTAATGTGGCAGAAGCATGTGATCAGACAGCAGCAAAACCAGGGAGCAGGGTGCTAAACCAAGTTCCCAAGACACTGAAGCAAGTACTGTAAATGATAAAATGCAAAAGACAGGGACCTTTTAAGAGAAAGCCAGGGTACCCAGAAGTGACAGCACTGAGAGCTGGGTCTGGGAAGAAATGACAGGTGTTTTCTCCTAAGCCTTGCGGGAGTTCCTTGCTGGGTGGTTTGCAAAACGCCCTTTGGAGTTGTGGAAGGGACAGGTCTTTAGGTCAGGCAAGATCGGAAGGTTTCTCGCGAGCTTCTCTAATTTAACTGAAGTCCCCACGTTCTTTTGGGCAAGGCTATGCTTCACACCACACAAAGCCCAGGGGCTCCACAATGTATCTGTGCTGACTTTCCCTCCTTTCCACTGCCTTTGACAGCTGCTCTTCTAGAATTATCAGGTTCGTGCTTTCCTCTCATTCCGCTGTAAAATTTCTTTCCTCCCAGACCGTTTCCAGCTTCCTTTCCAAATGGGGAAGGGTCTGCCTGTTATTGGATGCAGGGGACGCTGACCAGTACAACCAGGTGACAGGACGCACTCATGCCTATACCTTCCTCAATGTCTGCTAAGATGCCAGGTGCAATAGAAGGTCCTGCCTCTTTCCAAAGCCCCCTCTGGAGGGAATCCCCTCCCTGGCCATGGACAGTGCCTATTTTGAACCGCCAAATCATTTCCTCTCAAAGACTTTCTCATTAAAACCTTCCTGTTTGCTTTAGCTCCAATCCTGTCTGAGTTCCTGTGTCCATCCTGTCTCGTTTTCACTGAACTGTAATTAATGGCCCAGTACCTTCCAACACTTTCGTTCCCACAGAAGTTTTCCTTTTCACTCTCAACTCCTGACTGAAGCCTCTACACTCTGTACACATGGCTACAAAGTCCCAGACTTTTAAAAATGTGAGTGAAATGAAGATGCTACTCCTCTCCTGCTTGACATTGCTTGAAGGGCAAACGATTAAGAAAAGTTCTAGAAATAGGAACCAGGGAAAATAAAAAGCCCTCTGACCAACAGCTTTTCTCAAGCAGTTGGGCAAAGCAATCCTAGCAGTAGGGGGCATTCACCTTTGATCCAGGCCCTGGGTGGCTCAGCCCTGAGTGTGTGTGTGTGTGTGTGTGTGTGTGTGTCTGAGTCGGTTTGCAGGCTGCTATGGTCTCCTCAAAGCCCTGGTTTAGAGCAGTGTGTGCATGTCTGAGACTTGCTGGTTCCAGGAACAGAGCTGTCATAAGCACCAAAGCAGATCTGCAAGGGTATAAAGAAGCCAGAAGACATACAGCTTCCTTGGTTCTAGCGATGGCAGAAAGAGAAGAAAGCATAGGAAGAGAAAAGAAGTGACCATGGTGGGCGCTGTGCCTTAACGTTTCCATCAGGCATCATTTTTTAGAGGAAATTCTCAGTTCCAGGCACACAAAGAACTGTGTAGGCACAAGCCTAGACCATTCTAGCTCCTTCTCTAAATAGATTCTTGATCAAATAATAATGGAGGCTGTACTAAGAAAAGTTCCCTTGTAACCCTGCAGATATTTGATAAATGTACACGGAAGCAAGTCAGTCTCAAGTTCCACAGTGTCCCTGACGTGTGGATGGATTGCAAACTCATCAGCCGACTCAACACTTGGCACTGTTAATTTACATCATTACACTGCTTGTTGGTATGAGAAGACCTTGGGAGATTTTCCCTGGGTGGCAAGGTCTCTGGCTAGCCTCAAAAATCACATCATCTTGGCAGCCTGCCCCTGCCCCCAGCCTCCCAGTGAGGTGTATGACCCATATCACCCACAGGATGCTAAGGTGGCTTTGCAGTAATCACCCATAGAGCATCCTGCCACTGGGACAGTTGTTTCCAAGTATATTTACAGTTGCTAATCACCACTGAAGCTGGGGCCTTCCACAGAAAGAGTGACTTGCGTGGCCTGCTGATCCAGAGGACAACAGTCCACCACATAGATTACCCTGTCCTCTGTGCTTTCTGTCCCTCCTCTGTGAATCCCTCCCCCCGCCATCCCCCCTTTCCTTGTACCTCTTCTATGAATTCTTGGGGCTGGAGCATAAATGATTCTCTTCATTTGAGATGAATAAATCTCTCCACTCCCATCCACCTTTTCCGCTCCGCAAATTCCTTAACTTTCTTTTCAGTTTTCCACCTAGGTACTTCTCTTTACGTTCTCCAGGGGGCGCTACGTGCACTTCAATCCAAGTTAGGTTGTGGCGTTCCGGACGTGTTCCTTTGTGCAGACTACAACAAAAACAGCAACTGTCTCCTTGTGCAAAGAACAACGCCACTCCCCTTCAGCTACTGCCTGGGGCTCTCGGCACCCGCCCCTCTCACCCCTCCCATTACAGCCTCTCACCTGGAGCTAGTATCCATGCACTGCGGGGGAAGGTGTCGCTTCACACTGCTGGCCCTCTGCAGGGCTTGATGCGCCAGGTTCTCCTCTCCTAGAAGCACCATCCTCTGGCTTTTCTGCTTTCTGTGTTCCCTTCCACATCCTCAACCCTTCCTTTTCCATCTCTGAAGTCTTCACGGCTTTCTTTTCTTCCTGTGGCCTTTCCTGGGAACTCGCATTTGCATTCATAGCACTTACATAGCAATTACAACTTACAGATGATTTTCTTAAACAAAAATAAGGGAGGGAAGCATTATTCTCACCATCCAGAGATTACTGCTATTAGTAGTCTATTGTATATATTTCTAGAAATTTCATGCATATGTACAGAGGGACGTTATTTTACAGTATGAAAACAATACTGTTTTGAAAACTCATTGCACTGTTTTGAAGCTTTCCATACCAATTCATGTAAATACATTTTGTTTAAAAACCTAGGTCATCCCCAAAACATTCTCTGTAGCTGACTTGTCCAAATAGAAACCTATTACATGCGTATTTCTTAAGGTTTTTTTGTTAAGCAGATTGGACATTATGTTCGTGAAGTATATTTGTCCTACCTGCACTTGGCCAGTGAGCCTGTAGGTCATACAGACCACACAGATGTGGTTGGGTTTTTGTTTGTTTGTTTTGTTTTGAGGTCCCAGAGTTTGCACTCAGTAACTTGTGCGTGTTAGGCAGGCATTTATGCAGCTGAGCTACATATCCCCAGTTCCTATCATACAGATCTGGATGTGATTCGTTGCTTCCCTCGGGCGTCATCTCGCTTGTTTTACTAAACCTTCTTATTTCTCATAAGCTAGAAATAAAATGCAAAGGCACAATGGCTTCAGTATGAGACTTATTTGATTATACGTTAGGAGATTCCTACAATCTACTGTATTGATAGATTATACCATAGGAGATTTGGACTTCTTATTGTGTTTGGCCATAACACTGAAAATGTTTGTTTCACCCACACTTACAGATCCCACTTTGACCAGCCGGTTAAGCGAATAATAGGCGTTTTGTGACTATGTGTGTGATATCACTTGTACCCTATTGTGACTAGAAAGTGATCCACATGGCGTTATTTGGGCAGTATACCAACGTTCAGCTCCCCATCAACTCATGCTAACGCTTTTAAACACCAAGTTAAAGATGTGATCAAATGTATCATTTCCCAGTGGATTTAGAGTGATTATCAGTTAGGGTTCCTGGCTTAAGAATGTTTTGATAAAGGCATTTTTATGCAAGAGTACACGGGTCTGAGGGAATCATCCCAGGATTGTGAGGCTCCTGTGGCCCTGCCCATTCCTGCAAGGGTGCTAGAAAGGAGTCATCCAGCTGGTACACAGGTGGGGCCCAGCGGCAGCTGAAGTTCTGAGAGACTGTTTTATACTTCCTGGAAGTACATTTGTAGGATAGCAAAATATCAGATACTAAAAACAACTGTGCCTTTTCAGGGCCTGTCTGTGTCACTGGTGTGTCAAGATATTGAGAACAAACAAGAAACCCCAGGTGGGCACCATTGCCAGAGCCCCTGGTTGTAAAGCAGATGATTCGGGCAGTGTGATGGTGTTTGCGATGGACAACTGAGTTCATTAACATGTTGGGGCAAAAGCTGTTGCATCTCCTTGTACCAGGTATTGCAAAATGCTGTTCATCTCAGGCAAACGTATCGTCACCCCTGAATCATGATTTGCTTTGATCCCAAGACACCTTTCATTCAAAAGTGCAAATGCACAGCAGATGGGAAGTTAATGCTCACTCACATTTTACCTTCCTGGAGGTGTATCTTCTCCTAACGCTAAGAATTATGAATCTTCTGCATAAGGAAGTTTCTGGAGCCCCTAGCTCGCATTATTTTCCTCAGCATGGGAAGAAAACACTTCTGCTCTTCACTTACTACTGCCCAAATGAAGTAGGGTTAGTAACATGTAGTGTATAATTCAGGGTCTTGCAGCCTGAGTGTGCTGCTTTGCCCTGTGTCTATGGAATGCTCCATCACCAAGGTGTCTTCAAGTTGACACACAATTTTGGAGTGTCCCTTGATTGCATAGGATGCCAAGAGTGGGAGACCAAGAAGGCAAAGGTTATATTGAAGGCTGCTCTAATACATACTGAACTGGGCGGTCTCCCAAAAGTGGTGTTTACAGCCATGAAACAGTGATAACCATCATTCCACTGGCCACAAGAGAACCAGCACTGGTGAGGCATAGTAGATGCAAATGAAATCTGGAATCAAAAAGAGAAACATTGAATATCCAGGGTGTGACTTAGAGTAAAGTCACCAGGCCTTCAGGCTTCATTTTCTCCTCTTATCAAACAGAAAAGTAATACAGTTGACCTCCTAGATTATTTTAAAGTTTAAATGTAGAAAACTACTTAACATAATACTGGCAATGCAAAGATACTCAATGCTTTATTTTCTATTATAATTGGCTAAGCTGTGATTGACAGGATTCTCAGTAAAGCTCAATTTTCCCACTCCTTGGTGCCTAGGCTCTGCATGGGGTCACCGGAGTGTGGATGAATTCTGGGAACAAGATGGACTGTCATGCTGGTGGTGACGCCAGTTATATAGCAAAGGGAGATTACCTGGAGTAAGTCTGGCTGCTCAGAAGAGGCTTTGAAAGCAGAGAGTTTTTTTGTTTTTTGTTTTTTGTTTTTTTTCTGATTAGGGTAGGGGAGAGGAGGCAGAGAGCTCTTGCTGGCCTAGAGGGAGCAGATGTTCATGCTGGGCACACCTATGGAAATCATGTGACAGGGAACACTAGTGGCCTCTAGAAGCTGAATGTGATGCCCACCTGGCAACTAGCAAGTAATGAAGAACTCACTCTCAGCACCACGAAGAACTGAATTCTGCCAGCATTCTCAATGAGCACTGTGAGTCTCATGAGAACTTCAGCATGGCAAATGCTGCTTTGATCGCAGCCTTACGAGACCTGAGCAGAGGACCCAGCTAAACTTTGAACAGAAACTATAAGGTCATCAGTTTGCCTCGCTTTAATGCACTGTTTGTGCTAATCTGTTCACAGCAGTAGAATGCTAAGCCGCTCTCTAGAGATAATCAGCACTGTTTTTGTTGCTCGTGCTGTGTCTGATTCTGCTACTAATTGCTGCTGTCTAATGCAATTCCTGATTGCATAAATCATGATGGTGTGAGAATGACAAGAGGCACGTTCTCACTGTAATGCCCTGAAACCCCAAATGTTGCCTCTCACTGTCTTCTGCTAATGGACGAGGGGTTGTGGCTTTAGAAAGGAATAAAAATACCTTGCCTGGAAGACTTGGCATGTTATGAAAAAGGCCCTCTGAAGAGTGGGAGCTTCCCGTTTAACACTGCAAGGCGACAAAGGGCTTATCTGATACAAAGCAGATTTAGCCAAATAATTAGTTGAAGGTTTCAGATCTTCACTGAATTTACAGCATGTTGGGGACAGCAGACATTTACACACAACTACACAAGCAGAGAAGCATAGACTGTGTCATGCATCTTAAACAAAAAGGTACAGATTGTCTGAGAACTTGAGTGTGGAGATCCTGGAGAGGGTTTCCTGAGCAAATGACCCTTGTAATAAGACTGGAAAAATAATAGGATTTGACTGCCCCTCTTGAGGAGAGGGAGCAGCTTGTGAAAAGATCATAAGACAGGAAATATCATGGTTATTTTCAGAAACCTGGACTCTAGTGAAAGAACAAACAGAATGAGAAGAATGAGTTGAAGACGGAAGCTGAAAACCTCTTGGTCCCATCACCTGTACATTCTGCAGAATTTACATCTGTTCCCTGGCTTATTCAATGCATGCATTGTGCATCCAGGTCTTGGGGGTATAGCAGTGAATAAAATGAGCACAAGTCCCTGCTCTCAAGGTTTTCACAGCAAGTTAAATAATTAACATGATCGCCAGGCATGGTGGCGCACACCTGTAATCCCAGCACTTGGGAGGCTGAGGCAGGAGGATTGGTGCAAGCTCAAGGCCAGCCTGAGATACATAATGAGACCTTGTCTCAAAAAGACAAAAATAAAGAAATAAATAAATAACATGGAAAATAAGAAAAATATAAAATATATTTGACAGCACTGTTGAGAGAAAAGATTAAAACCAAGAGGGGAAATACGAAATAGGAAAAATAGAGTTGCATTCTATGTTCTGTCCAGATCAGATCTTAATGGGAAGGTGAGATTTGTGAAAGGACTCACAATAAGCCCAGGATCAAGACACACAGCTATTGGATAGAGAGTGGGTTGCAGGAGACAGAGGAAAAGACAAGAGCAACAGGAACTCCCCTCTGCCTCAGCTCCCCTGGGCCAACCAGAGAAAGCTCTCTGCTTTTCAAACCTCAAGTGAGTAGGTCAAGTCCACCCAGATGTAAGGTTGAGCCTAGTGTTTTCCAGAAGTCTGAAGAATAATGAGCAAGGGGAATGGAACAATTACCTTTTTCACAATAACGCTGAAGAACAGGCGACATCAAAACCACAGTGGTATTCAATAACAAATATCTAACTTTGTCCACTTGTTCCTGCTTCTGCCATCAGCTACAAGCCAGCACTGTTGTGCTGATCTTGGCTAGGCTCTCATATCTTTTTTTTTTTCTTTTTTTGCAGGACCGGGGTTCGAACTTAAGACCTTGCACTTGCCAGGCAGGCACTTGTCTCATGTCTTTTGTACTTTGGGTAAGATCATGGGGTCGATTAAACTCTGTTTTACTTGTCTCTGTGTCTCACATCCTCTCAGAGGATTCTTTCATTGCTTTCATGATATTTCAAGGAGGGAGAGAGGGACAAAGGAAGGAAAGGAGAGAGAAAGAGACAGCGAGGGAGGAGAGAAAGAGGAGAAGGGGAGAAAAGGAAGAAGAGGGAGGAAAAGGAGGAGAAGATGAAGAAAAAGAGAACAGGAGACGAGAGAGAAGAGGAGAGGAGAGGAGACACAGCAGGCCTTTTCAAGCCTAAGCTCAGAACAAAACAACACAGCTTATGTCACCTACTATTGGTCAAGCAAGTCTGAAGATCAGACCAGTTGGGTTCCAAGGAAAGAGAAAATGACCTCCCTGAAGAGGGTGAATAGAGGGAAAGGGGAAAAATGAAGAACAGCTTTCACAATTAGTCTACCACCAGGGTTTCAGGGTCGCCACAGGGCCCGGGCTTCTGGACACGAGGCTAGGTAAGAGCACTGCTGATACTCTCGCACCCACATAGCTGATTCCCGGGGTAGCCAGGGGGAATAGGAGAGCCCCTTCCTCCTCTGTTATCCTTGCAGCCCCCTTTCTTCTGTGCAGAGAGAAGCCTTTAATGGAATTCTGTCTATTATTGCAGAACATGTATTGAGGGTATATCCGGGTCTAGGAGACAATATTTTGCTAATGGATGCAACTCCCAGGAGTCAGAAAACGATTAATTCCTAAAATAACCAAATCCATAAAGAAAGAACATAGGAGTTATTGAGGGCCGAGGGGTAGAGGAATGGAAAGCCACCGTTCGTTGCGTACAAAGTTTTAATTTGTAAAAATGAAGATACCGGGCAATGTGTGGTGGTGGCAGCGGCACAACAGTGGGAAGGTGTTTAGCACTACTGAACAAGTGCACACAGAAGGGAGAGAATGGGAGTTTTTACATAAGGCATATTTTACCACAGTAAAAAGTGATGATTAATTAATAATGACCAGTCACCCTGTTCTCTCTCACTTCTCCTTTCTGTCCATTTACTTTCCTGTCATTTCTGTTGCACGTCACTAATGTTTTCACCGCTACCTTCCCTTTACTCAAGAAGCTGAGCAGACTGAGCATGGGCTCTCCTAACCCTGTCTCCCAGATTCTCCTGGAAATTCTGCAACGGCTTTGGTCACCGTAATGGTTTGGATCTAAAATTCCCCTTAAAAAGCCTCCTATGTTCAGAGCAGGGCTTTGGGGAGGCGGTTGGCTCAGGATGAGCAGATAATCTGATGCAATTCTTTCTAGACAATGGAATATATGAGGAGGGGCCTGTGGAGAAGAGCAGGGAATTCACTTTCTGGAGATTGCGTATACTTTGGTCCAGCACTCTCTGCAGCCATTCGAGCCAGCATCATCTCGTGTAGACTTGCTTTCAAAGGTGCTTGTGTGGGGCTTAGGGAATCAGAAGAGGGAGGAAATAATAATGACAAAACAGGAGAAATAGCTGATGATTATTTGATGACCCTTCCTCCTCCAATCTTCTAGCTTCTAAATAAGAAAGCCAAGTATTTAAAAACTTACATTAAAAGTGCTGCCAGATAAATTGTGGCTTTTTCTTTCCACCTGTGCTAGTAGTCTGAAGTGATAAGAGAGACATGTGACAGAATAATCAGAATTGTTTCATCAAACTAATTAACTATAGATTTGTTTCTTAAGTTACCACAAAAAGGCAGAAACCTTTACACACATAGTATGGCCCAGTGTTTATATTAAGAGACTAAGTTGTGGTTGTTACATTTTTGTCTTTACAGTTACAACTTCTCAGCATGATACATATTTCCACCAGGTGCTGCAGAGACGCACCGGCCTTTTGCTTGATAGGCAGTGTTCACTTTGACTCCAGATTATTGGATGTACAGGCACAAGCTCTAAACACTGAGTCTGCAATCTATTAGTTGGGATTTATTTCTTAACGCTGCTCATACCAATATGTGGTAGATTTTTCCAAGGGAAAATTGATCCGTATCTGTCTGTGGACTCAGAATCCAGGCAGTCTGGGTTTTGTCACTAGCTCGGTCACAGATGCACCAAAAACAGGCAAGTCACTTCCATCTTGGTCTGGATCTCGCCATCTGGCCAATGTAGATCCTGACACTCACCCTCAGATAATGTTTGTAAAATGTTTGATGGTCCTTGCAGTATGTAATTGCAAACTGTTGGATCATTTTTTTTCCTGTCCTAAAAATTCTTCTTTTTCTCTAGAAAGTGTTTTTAAATTAAAAATACCACTTTTAAAATATGAGCACATGGCAAGAAAAAATCAGTTGGTACTAGGGAGTAATTTTTTTTTTAAAGCTTTTTATTCTAAGCCATTCCCTGGAGGTAATAACTTAAAAATTATCTCCTTTGAATCTGTTTGAGGCCTTGTACCTCATTTTTGAAAGATGAGAGCCTTGGTTTATTTATGCTTAGCTTTCAACAATGACAGCCTGATAGTTCATTAAAATTGAGATACTTCTATAGCACTATATAACATACTGGGGCTTTCATTTATTGATTCATCAATTTAGGCATCATATCATGCCTTCTTTCTAAGACAATGAGGGATCTAACAGTCCCCTATTCTAAAATGAAGTGATATTCACACAAACCTTACATACACTAACACCATTGGAATTGCACAATTCATAATCGTAAGATTGAATCAGGAGGCATCGCCGAGTAGTGTTTAGGAATGCAGTCTCTAGTATTAGGCTGGCCTGGATATAATTCCTTGCTCTGCTACTTCATGGTTGCATGACTTTACTAAGATACAAATTCTGCCTGTACTTCAGTATCCAAATACACAAGGAATAAAGCTATCATCACACACAAACACACACACATACACACTCATCAAAGAGGCTTACAGGCTAAGGGTTTGGGGGAAGCGGAGCAGTGCAGCCAGTGGAAAGGTGCCTGCACAGCGACTGTGTGCCTGGAGCAGGAGTGGCACTGTAGCTCTGTCCTGGCTGCATTTTGTCACCTTTGCTCAGGAGAAAGAAGGTCTCAAATGCAATGAAAGACACTTGGTTGTCACATTCTCTTGGCGCTTTCTCTCCCCCCGCACCCCCCTGCCCCCCCTCCCCCACCGTGGGACTGGGGTGCGAACTCATGACCTTGCACTTGTCAGGCAAGCACTTGTGCCATGGAGCTATCTCCCAAACCCCTCTTGGCTCTTTCTTTCTCCCTGAGTTTTATCAATCTTGATCTCATATCCATAAAGACTTTCTTCAAATTCGAAAAAGGGATAGAAGATAAACATGGCAAAAAATTAACTTTAAAAAAAAAAACCTTCTTGTTATTTTGGTGTTCTTTTCAAGGTTGCAGGTACATTCTAGCAGGGGATTAGACATTCACTGAGTACAAGCTCTAGGCTAGAACAAATTACTTCAATAGATGTGGAAATTACAAGTGGTTCTTAGATAGTAGCTGGCTTTGGCAAATACTACGTGGATTTATTATTGTGATATAACATAATGTTCAGATGAAATGATGTCAGCCAACAATTTCAGTTGGAGGGAATAGTATGATCACTTCAAAAACAACCAGACAAAGAGCTACAGGTTGTGCAGAGAGAAGCCATTTCAAAAACTACTACAAACTCAAGGACTAGTTTCCAAGACAACTTTCTATTTCAAGCCAAGATATCTTGGCTTGCTGTGTCTACCAACCCATGGCTACCAATAAAGTACCATGCACCCAGGAAAAAGAACTCCTTTTTATATATATCTTACTCTGATCTAACATTAATTCTTACTGAGAAATCAAAATCCATGTCTAATATTTGAACACAGATAGAAAACCTTTCCTGCTATGGCAGCATGACTAGAATTAATCACCATGGATGACTAGTTCTTAAACAAAATGGTCATGATATAGTCATGAAGTTTCTAAGCTTCAAATAGTACCAAATATAGT
>PVKN010009973.1:0-23168 GCA_004027915.1 Capromys pilorides
TATGATCGAGTTTCAGGATAGCTTAGCAAGCACCTGAGGCTCAAATGTCCTGGCGTCAGGATCACTATGGAGGCAAATACTAAGACACCCAGGCCACACCTCAGGGTCAGTGCCCGGGGTTCAGTCCCCAGTAGCACCACCACTACCACCACCACCACCCCAAACTCCTACTGTTGATTCTAATGAGGCTACGCCTTGTTTCCAGCTGGGCCTGCAGGGCAGAGTGCAGCTGCTGCCCTGATGGCCCCCAGAGCTGCAGGTGATGCAGGGAGTAGCAGTGGTTACTGGCATTTGGTGGATGCTTCAGCCAAGACAGGACTGGTGCAGGTTAAGATTAAGACACAGAGAGGCTCCGCAACTTGGGCTGTTATATAGCTACCAAACAGCAAAGCTAGGGGTCTGACCGGATCTTCCCTGACTGCAGAGTTCACTCCCTCTGCGTCCACATTTTCCAAGGAGAGGGGTGGCACCCAGCACACTGTGTGTGTTACATTTGCTTCCAAGGCACTGACCCTGGAGGGGAGGGTACCAGGAGGGTGTGGACTCCACCTGCTGTCAACTCATGGGCATGCAGCCTGGGTCCCGTGCATGGGGTATCCAGCTCTGAGGGGAAAAAGAAAGACAAAGACAGGGTCCACTGGAGGAGTAGACAAAATAGAGAACCATTTTATTACAAAGCATGTCTTGCAAAAGCTCTTAAGAGAGATGCTGTTATTGCGGAGGGAGCCTCTGGTCCCTGGGGCAGGGCTAGGCCAGTTCAGTCTGACCCTGCCAGGTGAGGCAGTCCCAGGTGCGTTCGGATCCGCTGTGAGAGCTGGTAGAGCTCCATGGTGGCCTTTGCATCTTCCACAGAGCTGTGTCCAAAACTGTTGTTCTGCAGACCGACAGATAAACAGGCACAGAGTGGAGCTGAGAGCTGGCTGAATCCAGAGGCCCAGAGACTGCTCGCTCCGTTTCCCAGTTAGCAAGTCTCTGCCTGCCACTGACTCTGAGGGTTTGGAAGGGTGAGGCCAGGTGGTGTTTGGGATCAAGGGTGCCAGGCCCAGGTATGTCAGCACAACAACTAGTGCACCCCTCTGGTGGCCACAGCCAGGCACACAGCAGCTGCTCTGGGGTGGAGCTCGGGCCACCAGGATGGAGCGAGGTCTCCAGACAGGAGCATGGGAAGGGCTACTCAGAAAGAATGTGGAGACCAGGGCCTAACGGTACCTGCTATGAAGGATGGAGGGAGCCATCCCAAGTACGAGGTACCCCCGGGGTTCAAGCCCCAGGGAAGTATAAAGAGGGGGTGTTGCTAAAATCACAGCTCTCGGTAGACAGTGGTGGGGGAGGCGATCTATGGCCCCTCAGCTTTGAATCCTCAAAGGGGAGTCTGCACTTCATGGGGTGGAGGTCAGCGGCCCTTGGATCCCTTGGAGGGAGAGGTGACTGCCACGCGGCACCTCTCTCTGTGCTAGCACCAGGGGCACATGATCTCCTCAGCCTTGGCTGTGGCGGAGGGTTCCCTCACTTCACGTTGGAACTGGGGTTCATGCACAGGTGAAGTCTGGACTGGAACTGCTACTGCACAGAGTGGCCTGTGTCCCTGTGGCCACCCTCCCGGTGGGCCCTCCTACCAGCCTGTGTGACCTGTGCTCCGTGACACCTCACTTTCTCTGGCCCAGCCAGGCCTTGCTCACACCTGTGCTCAGCACCTGGCATGACCAGGCTGACCCCACTCCACATCTGGCCAGGTGTGCAGAGGAATTAAGTGTCTACCAGTGATGGGGTGTGAGTGTCCAGCTCCCTGGTCCCTCCTGCGGGGTGCAGCAATGATACTTTCTGGGTTCACACCCTCCCTACAGTACTGGGGACTGAACCCAGGGCCTCTGCACTAAGCTGCATCCTCAGCCCCTCTTTACTTTTTCTTTTCAGTCAGGGTCACACTCAGTTGCTAAGTTACCCAGGCTGGGTGATAACTTGCAATCTTCCTGCCTCAGCCTTCTAGAGTGCTAGAATTTCATGTGTGCCACACAACTATGGCTCTGCAGTGGGAGCAGCTTCATCATCCACAGGGTAACTGGCTTGGTTGAAGTGCTGAGAGCAAACTTGTACGGACTCTTCCTCTCCCCCACCACCCTCACTCTGCCAGTGGGGCCTAGAGTCACCTTGCAGAGCCCATCATTGTTTCTGGGAAGCCCAAACAGGGACACCCCTGTCCCTCACAAGCACACAGCTCCTCGAGGTGAAAGGAGCAGAGGCTTTGTCCCTGAGCCATGGGACAAGTTCAGAGTTCTTGAGGTTCAGGCAGGCCCAGGAGCGGCCTCTGGCAGGCTGGCTGTTCAGTCCTGGTGCCCACCTTGGGCAGCACAGGAGAGGAGGGCGAGGGGCAGGGAGGCGGGGAGGAGGAGGCAGCCCTGCCCACCTGGATGTGCCGGTGCAGGAGCCGCTCGCACAGCACCCGCAGGGACACACGCTTGCAGTGCTCCAGCTTGGCCTCCTGCCGCAGCGCCCAGTCAGTGGACGTGTCGTAGATGGCGTAGCCACTCATGTCCTCCTTCAGGGCCTTGAAGTCGTGCTTCAGGTCGTGACCCACCACCAACTTGCCTTTCAGGAGCTGCAAGATCTGCAGGAAAGGAGGCCAGGAGATAGCTCCGTGGCACAAGTGCCTGCCTGGCAAGTGCAAGGTCGTGAGTTTGAACCCTGGTCCCGAGAGAAAAAAAAAAAAAACCAAAAGATCTGCAGGAAGACACACATTCTGCACATGTCCACCCAGCATGCTGCGGTGGCCTGGGGGTGCAGGAGGGTGCAGGGCTGCCGGCTGAGAGCGCCACCTCCCCCTCAGCTCACATGGGGACCTGCCACACAGGCAAACTGTCACCCTCTTTGGCCTTCAAATGCATCATCTCTGACAAGAGGAGATGGACCAGGTCCCTCCTCAGGTGTGAGAGTTCATGTTAGTCAGCGCTGGCCGGCCCTGGTGACCCACCTGGGAACACATTGCCCACTGTGCCCCTTGGGTCTCTCACAGTGCTGTGACAGCAGCAGGATAATGACCTCCCCTGCCTTACACAGTCCCCAGAACATTCAGTCCTGCTCTGTTCCCATGCAGAAGGTAACATCCTGACTTCCTGGGTGGCCTCACATAATCAAAGGTCAGGGCGAGTCGGTGTGATAACTCCTGAGCTGTGGCTGGCTTGGAAGTTGGAGGAAGAGGCCCAGACAGTCAAGTTACCCAAGAAGTTTCTAGAAGTTGAAGGTCAAGCAGAAGGCCTTTACCCAGGCCTCCAGAGGAAATAGCCCCACAGGCACCTTGTAGGCCCAGCAAGAGACCATGTTGGACTTGGGACCTACAAAACGGCAAGATCATAAATGTGTGTCATTTTAAACTGCTAAGCTGATAGCAAACTAATTCAGTGAGGAGGGGGGCTGGATAGAACTGTACAGAAGAAAAGTGGACGCATGGTGATGTGCCTAAAGTACCTCTGTGTCGTTCTCCAGTACTACATGCTGTGCAGGCCTGGGGCACACTGACCTGGCCACCAAAACCGGGCGTGGTGGTGCACGCCTGTAATCCCAGCTCTGGGAAGGCTAAGACAGGAGGATCACCATGAGTCCAAGCTACGTAGTAGTCTAAGCTAGTAGCTGTACCAAATAAATAAATAAATAAATAAATAAATAAATAGACATTTTAAAAAATAATAAGTTTGCAAATTCCTTCCTTCACAAAAAAAGGTGGAATCTAATTTCTTCTCCAAGCACCTGGGGGCACTTGTCTGACTCCTGATTTCTCTCAAAGCTTGGAACTCTGGGATGCTTATACTGAGATGGAAGCTCGGTCACCCCAAGGCCAGCAGGCGGTAGAGGCCATGGGGAAAGGCCACCCAGAGATCAAGATAAGTCCAAGGAACCCCAGCACCCGCCATGGGTGGGTGGGAAAAGGAGCCTCCTTCGCTGGTCTCCCGCCTCCAGAAGGCCTCAGCTGATGCTCTGTTGCCAGCAGCCGCCCCTTTTCGTGTGCACTCACACGGGTCAGTCAGGACACTGTGGAGCCACCAACTTCAGGTGATGGCAGGGTCAGGTCTCCAAGGGCCCCGTTGTGGGGAACAGGCCTAGAGCACCTCCTATGTGCTCCAGCTCCCCTCTGCCTGCCTCATCCAATGGTGACACCTCAATCAGTGTTGTTTAACTTGGCTGCTTTCTCCTCCCTCCCTCACTCTCGCTCTTGCTCTGTCTGTCTGTCTGTCTGTCTGTCTGTCTGTCTGTCTGTCTTGGCACTGGAGATTCAAGCCAGAAGCCTGCATATGCTAGGTAAGCACTCTGTCACTAACCTATATTCTCAATATCCTTACCCCCTCTATTTTTATTTTGAGACAAGGTCTTATCAAGTTTCCCAGGGTCGTCTTGAACTTTCTATGCTCCTGCCTCAGCCTCCTAGGTGTTGGGCTTACATTCTGTGTTCCTAACAGGCAAGGGGATCCAGCTGTTCTGGAGGGACACAACATCCATGGAGCAGCTTGGAAGTGGAGGCCGCGGAGGAAGCACTGTGGAGGTGGGGGCTACGTCATGTGCCTGCTCTTGCTAACATCCTTCGTGTTTCTGAACAATGTGACCTGTTTTTCCCGTCCAGGAGCTTGGCTCAGGCCCAGTTCACACAAAGTACTGAAGAACTTGCCCACTATCCCAGGGACAGCCACTGCTGGTCCCAGACACAAGAGGGCCGAGTCATCGAGCTGTGGATTCCTGGGAAATTCATCACTTCCTGAGTCCAAGACTTGGGGGTGGGGGCGGGGGGGATGCCTTGGGCATCATGGGACTCAGGATGAGACAAAACAGGAGGCAGAAGCAGCAAGCGGAAGCAGGAGAAAGAAGAGAACCTCTGCTGCAGAGAGATGCTAGTGACTCTGCAGGTCTGCCCGGGAAAGATCACTGGGCTTGCTATGTGGCCTCGGGGTGTCAAGGACCCTCTCTGGGCCTCCATGTGCACATTTGCAAGGTGCAGGCTCGCCCTGGTAGGATTTGAGCAGCCCATCAGCACCCAGGTCTCCTCCAACTTTCTCTTGCCAGGCCAGGGAGGTGCCAGCAGCAGGTGACCTCAGGACCTGCTATAAGCTAGGCATGCCAGACTTCACTAAACACAGGGAGCGGAGACTCTCAAATTCCTGGAAAGAACCACAGGGCATTCACCGCTCCTCCCAGCTGTATCAGCTGGCACTGGGCCAGGTGCTTGGCTCGCCTCAGAGGGAGGGTCCTCCTCAAGACTATTCTTAGTTCCTCTTCTAAAGAGGAGCAAGATCAGAGAGGTTGGGGCTCACCCAGGTCACACAGCTGGTGAGCTGCAAGCAGCAAGGCGTGGCTGGGATCTATCTGACCCCATCGGAGTGAAGTTATTAGCACTGCTGGAGGACAGCGATGACACACAAAGAGGGGCTCATCTCTTATCTGACCACCTGGCGAAGGGGTGCAGAGGACCCGGCCCTACTGTTCATCCTCAGGAGTGGAGTGGCACCTGTAATCTCTTTCCTCAGTCCCCTGCCACATCCTCTGGCTGCCACTTTGTGCCATCTGCCCTGGGGTTATCTAGACGGTGAATTCATCCTGCATCTGGCCAAGTTCCTGAGAGATCTGCCAGGTGGCGGAGCCCCAGCAGGACACTCTGACCCATGCAAAAGCCACTCCCAGTCACAAGTTCCCGTGGCCTCTCTACACATACTCCTCCAAATCACGGGCTTTGTGGGCTGGGCGCCAGGTTTACAGAAGTAATCTTAACTCACAAAAGCGGGTTCCAAGCTATCAAACATGACCACCAGGTGGGAGCGCTGAATCTGAGCCCTGACTTGTATCACAGCTTCCTGAGTGTCTTTAGGGAAGTCACTGCCCCTCTCTGGATGTCCTGGAAGGTTCTTGAGCAAGGGCATGGCAGGATAAAAATACCTGTAAAACTGTGTCACCCTCCTATTGTAGAGAGGGGCAGACATGGGTCAGAGGACTCAGAATCGGGTGGCAGAGTTGGATCAGGGCTCCGGTCCAGTTAGTGGGCACATGCCACGTCCTGGGGCTGCATGTGTGTGGCAGCAGCTGGACAAAGAGGACTGGCAAGAGCCACAGGTGGCTTTGCTGCTCTCAGCTAAAGCACCCTTGTGCACTTACAGGAAGCAGCTGGACTTCCACTCTACTCACCGCCCCCTTTGAAAGCACCATGCCCAGTGCCTGGCCTCCTGCAGAAAAAGGAAGCTGTGGGAGGCAGATGTGTATGGAGGCAGGTGAGCTTCCAAATTCGTAGGCAGAAGGAAGTGGTGAGAGGTCCCCTTGGGGAGCAGGAGGGACAGGGCCTGGGAGAGGACAGCCCCCACCAGGCTCCTCTCACCTGGGATGGCAGGAGCAGGGCTGGAGGGTGGCCAGCCAGGCTTGAGGCTGGTGCAAGGGCTGAGTGGTGCGGAGCTCAGGACAGGCAGGTGCGTAGGGGACAGAGCCGTGGGCTCAGACAACTGAGGCAGCGAAGAACCGAGGGCAGTTCGAGGGGTAGTCAAATATATGGTGAATGTTTACATTAAAAATGCTTTATAAGCCAGGTGTAGTGGTGCATGCCTATAATCCCAGCATTCGGGAGGCTGAGACAGGAGGACTGCCGTGAGTTCAAGGCCAGCCTGGGCTACATAGAGAGTTCAAAGCTATTCTGAACTACATAGTCTCTATAAGTGAAAAAGAAAAGTGGGGGCATTCCAGGGATATAGCTCAGCAGCACAGCACCTGCCTGGCAAGTGCAAAGATGTGAGTTCCATGCCCAGTACCAGAAAAAGTATGAAAACACAGGTCACCATGAGTCAGCCTCAAAATATTCACCCTCACTTCAAGAACACTCATCGCATCGTCCTTGCACTTCCTGGAGCAGCTCTGGAGCCCTTTCCTGCTGTCTTTATGAGATGTAATTAACATACAGTGTCTGGGAGGCACTGCAGCCTGATCCACCTCACTCACCGGCACAGTGTGACTTCTGTCCCTTCCCCAAAGTCCAAATGGCATGAAGGCAAATGTTGCCAGTGAACTCAGGACATCAAGGCAGCCACAAGGGCACAACTAAAGACACGCGCCAAAGAGGACTTCAAGAACTGTGTCAGATAGATGACAGCGAGGGGCTCTGTGTGTTGGAAGTGAGGAGGATTCGCGGCAATGTGTCTCTCACTGTAATAAGTTTTTTTGTGTGTGTGCTTTTGTGGTACCAGGGATTGAACTCAGGACCCTGCGCTTGCCAGGCAAGCGCTTATTCTCCTGAGCTATCTCCCTGGCCCGTCATAAGTTTTTTAATTGAACACTCACTGCATTTGTGGATCACGCCACACATGTAGCTGATAGTAGCTGGGCCTGAGCTGGCAGGGATGTAGCTCAGGCAGCAGAGTGGGTGGCTGACAGCGAGCAGGAGCTGGGGGCAGGGGGCGGAGCCCACAAGAGCAGCACTGGCCTGGCCTGCGTCCTTCATCTGCCACCTGAGGCCATGCAGGAGGCAGAAGCTCCATCACTTGCCCCGGGCCCCACAAACCCAGCTGTGACACAGCAGGCTCTGTGCAGCTTGCTCCGCCTCTGGGGAGCTGCTGGCAGCCATGAGTGCCCACTGGGGCAGGGCTGAGGCTCAGCACAGCTCCTAAGGATGTCAGAGACTTGGGGTTTCCAGCCCTCGATGTCCAGGCGAGGGAATGTGAAAGCCTCTCCTTCGCCCTCTGGGCTCTCCTGCATCTGTGCCACTGTGATGGGGGAGAAGCTGGGGACGAGGAGGAAGGATGGACATGCCTAGGGTCACCAAATGACACACATCCTTTCTTCTCTTCTCAAATGCCACTGGCCACACGTGTCTTTCCAGAACCACAGACACGCTGTGCCCCTCCCCTCTGCTCTGCTGTTATCCCCTCGATATTCCCAGAACAGTGCCACCCAATAGAGACAGAATGTGGCACAGATGTGACTTTAAATCACATAATAGCTATAGCTAAAAAGGTAAAAGGCACACATATCGGTACCTTGCACTGGGGAGGGGGAGGCAGGGGATCATGAGTTCAAGACTAACCTGGGGCACACAGCAAAAGCCTAAATAAATACATCTTCAAAAGGTAAAAAGGGACAGGTGAAATTAATTTTAGTGTTTTCTTTAACCAACTTATCAAAAATATGATCACTTTCATACATAGTCAATATTAAAGAAGTATTCAGGCATCATGTGGGTCCCAGGCCATCTCAGCTTAGAGAGCAGGACTGGAGCTGGGGTTTGGGTTTTGTGTTCTGGTCCTTGGGCGAGCTCCTCGGAGCAATGGGCTGCCCTGACTCCTCCTGCGTGTAGGTGCTGAAATCCTCACCCTGTTATGTCCGAACATGGCTTATTTGGGGGTATGACAGCGACGTGTCAGTGCTCAGCACCAACAGACATGGATTTCAGGATCCCCAAGCCCCCAGGTGCCCGAGTCCCTTCCATAAGACAGCACAGAATCTGTGTACATCCTGGTCACCCTTTAGATCATTGCTAATAACCTACCGATCTGATGATAACATGAAAATGGTTATATGAATAGCTGTCAGCCTATTGTTCAGGAAATAACAAGAAGAAAAGCATCTGTACATTTTCAGTACAGACAGATGTAATTTTCTTTCTAATACTTTCAGTCCCTGGGAGCCACTGTGACTCCTTCTCTCTCTGGCATGTGGTGGGCATGTGGCGGGCATGTGGCGGGCATGTGCCCATGAGGGAAACTTTGCGTCCTGTTTGCCTGGACTTTCTCAACCCCTCAGAGAACACCAAGCTCCCTTGCCCAGTGAGCCATCTCAGAAGTGACTAACTGGGAAACCTCTAGGTGGCTTGAACTCTGCTTTCTCCTTTCTGT
The DNA here is from genome assembly GCA_004027915.1 of Capromys pilorides. NCBI lineage: Eukaryota > Metazoa > Chordata > Mammalia > Rodentia > Capromyidae > Capromys > Capromys pilorides. Next base: position 8,847 of record PVKN010009973.1, read on the forward strand.
TTCACTGAAACAGAAACCTAAGACTATCACCAAAGCCAAGAAGCAAAGGGATGGGGAATCCTGGTGCTGGGAACTTGGGCTTCACAGTGCGCAGGCGGGGTGCCCTGGGCCATGGGTGAGACCCTCTCAGTCCCTCACTCTGGGGGTCTCCTGTGAGCTGCTTACCATAGGCTCCCTCATGGAGGCCAAGCATAGGGGAGGAGGGGGGGAAGGTAGCCTCTATCATGGTATGGGGAGCTGTCAGGTGGGACTCAGCTTCCCCACAAGACCAGAAACAGGATGTGAATCTTGGTTACTCTGAGGGTGGAAACCTCAGGGCTCTCCCTGCAGCGAGTGTGAGTTTTTCCCCTGAGGGGCCGCTGATCCCAGAGGATCTGGGGGTGAAGGAGGGGGTGTCTGCTACCTCCCCTTGCCTTGCTGGCCCCTGGCTCTGGACTTACCTCTAGCCTGGCTTCAGCAAAAGGTGTGGCTGTTTGCATATGGAGACGTGTGACTCCGCTGACCCGGGTCCTGTAATCGGTGATCACTCCCTCAGGCCGGATGAACTTGTCGTACAGCACCAAGCCAGAGGGACTCACGAGGCTGCAGCGGGCCAGGCCGCTCTCCTGGAGCGGCCCCAGCCCCACCATTTCGCAGTCTATGGCCACCGCCTCCAGGCTGCCCGCCATGCTCCGTGGGGACCCTCAGAAATGCTGCAGGAGGGAACCCACAATGAGCTGGGGGCGTGTCGCAGCAGCCTCCAGAGGCCTGCACCCCCCCCCCACACCCCACTTTGTCTCCAGTGTCACCTGGCAACAGGGGAAGCTGGCCTCTTGCCACCCACTAGGATTCCTGGCTATGGGTCCTGCCCGGCAGCCTGAACACCAGGAGGGCGCCGCGCTCACCTGCCGCCTCCGCGCCCTGGCTGGAGTCTGCCTCTCCGCTGCCACTTCTCAGCCACTACAGGCGCTCCCAGCATTGACTCATCTCTCAACTATAGTCAGGCTTCGCGATCCCGTTTCGGTTTCCAATTTGCTTCAGGGGAAATCAGGGCGGAAGGCCGGCAGTGGGCTGGGCCATTCCATCTGTCCCGCCTGCAGCAGGTAGGGAGCTGGGAGGCCGAGCCTAGGCGGCCAAGTCCAGGTGTCCCTCCTCCGCTCCGGCCTCCCCTCTCAGAGGAGCGTCTTATGTGGTTGGAGTGGATTGCGACATCTTAGCTTTCTTACCCTCTGCCCGGAAAACAGGGAATATCCGCTGCTCCTAGGGCTTCCAGTCTGTGAGGTCTTTTATGGTGAAGGGTGAGCTGCTCTTGGAACACTGAGGTTACTAATTGGGAAAGGCAGGAGGTTGGGGCTGGGAGCTCCCCAATCCATCCACCTGGGCCAAAACCAGGGCAGGTAAGGAGGCACTCGGGCCCGCCATGGCTCAGGAACACCTGGAAACAGACTTCTGTCTGATCTCAGGAGCCTCTGTGAGGGCCATGGAGACAGAGGCAGGTCTTGGGGGCCCCCTACAGTCCTGCCAAGAAAAGTGACCCTGCCTGGGGCCAAAATTCTTGAGTTCTTAAAGAAGCAACTGGCAGGGAGATGGCATTCAGGACTCAGTGAAGGAAAGAATGAGTGAGCTACACTGGATTCATAAGTGGGATCACTCCCTGCTCTGTATGCTGTGGTGGTGAGGGGGTCCCCTTCTTACTTCCCTCCTACCCTGGACCACAGGATCCTTGCACTGGTTACTCCCCACTGTCACTAAGATTTGTGGCTGGGGGCTGGTGAGATAGCTCAGTGGACAAGGTGCCTGCTTGGGCAAGCATAGGGACCAGGGCTCGATCCCTGGCACCACAGGCCAATACAGCCCTGGCCCTGGGAGAACTGAGCTGGGCCAGGAGACTGGGCATGGTGGTGCATACCTGTAATCCCAGCGCTGAGGAGGTTGAAAGCAGGAGGATCACTATGAGTCAGAGCTAGGTAGTGAAACCCTGTACCAAATGCACTAAAAAAAAAAAAAAGTGGCAGAGTAGGGAACTTCCCCAGATCTGCCTCTGACTTTTAACACCCCCCTACCCCAAATAAAACCAAGTGTTCGACCATGTCTTGGTATAGCGCTTCTTTCATCCCAACTGTGTGGCTGGCTCACATCTGGGGTACAATCCTGAATGAGTGATTTTTGCCTGCATCAGACTATGTAGCAGTGGTTACAATGGAAGGAATCCGACCGCTGGCTTCCAGGCCAGTCCCCTCTACACTGCCCCGTCCGGGCGCAGCTACACCTGGGGCCTCACAGTGCCAGCCCCGCAGTGGACAGCAGCCTCGGCTACCACTTCTGGTCTTTCAAGCCTCGTTTTTTTTTTTTTTGTGGAACCAGGCATTGAACTCAGGCCCTTGTGCTTGGCTGCTTGGCGGGCAAGCTCTTATTCTACGGAGCTATCTCCCCAGCCCCTGGAGCCTTGTTCTTGGCAGGGGCCACAACCCCCTTTCACAGTGCTCCCCCCTCCCAGAGGCCCTCCCTACACAAGACCCTCCAGCCTGTAGGAGAGCAGCCGATCAGGTCTCCCCTGCCAGAGCGTCCCTCTCAGGTTTGTTCTGCAACCAGCCTGTCCCGTTCAGCTCTGACCCCTGCTTCATTTTTTTTTTTTTTCTTTCTCTTAACTGATTTAGAGAGATGGCTTCTCTGGGCCAAGTGTCATACAATGATTTAGGAAAAGCAGCAGCATAAACCGGTGATGATGAAATCATACTACTTTCAAATTCATTTAAAAAGTAACCCTCTAGAGATCACAAGTTTTTGTCTGCCTTTCCCATGGGACCCAAGCACTGCGTGGCAATCCCGGGTATCACAGAACCAGCACAGCTCTTTATCCCACAGCCTGTGTCTGGCCCATGTGCTGCGCCTCCGTTTTGAAGTCCTCCCTCTAGGCCTGGCCTTTGCTCTTCTCCCGGCCTTCTCCCCTGCTCCCTGCATCCACCCGCGGGTCTCCCTGCCTTAGTCTTCAAGACTTAAATTGTGTAAGTTGTTTCAGATTTAGCCTCCTGTACTATTTGTCACAACTCTCCTCAGCGTAAGAACTTGGTGATTTCCTGGGGTGTAGGGGAGGGGGAGAAAGAAAGGAAGTAAGAAAGAAAGCAAGCAACAAAGCTGAAATTTAGTACAGTTAGAACCAGTGGTGCTGAGGAAGTTGCTTCCTTTCACCCATTTAATTTTAAAACATCACTGACTTAGTCATTTCACTGGTTGCCGTGACGAAACAGTTGCAGTCAGGGCTTAGAAGGGAATAGATTTAGTACAGGACACAATTTATAGGATTATTTTATAATATTCACCCTAGTGAGACCCTGCCTCAAAAAGACAAAAAAAAATAAAAAAATATAATATTCACCCAAAGAGTCAAATGTATTAGAGTATAAGCGAGGGCCTGGATCCCACAGCAGCAGCGTCCTGCACGAGTCCAGGGCCACGGCAATGTCTTCCACGAGTCTAGCAGGCAGTCTAGAGTCCATGAGAATGTCTCATCCAAGTCTGCATCAGGGATCTCCACTGGGAAGCCCCAGTGGTAAAAGCCAGAAAGTCTATGCCAGCAGGATGAAGGAACTGTGCCAGCAGAGCTGCACTGGAGCCAGGAAGCGAGGCTCGAGGTGATGCGTAGAGTGCTCCCTGCCCCCTAAAAAAGAACTACTGCCATCCTCAGCAACAGTGAGGACCTGAGCTCCTCTGACTGAGAACAGCTGAGGTCCTATCAGGAAAGCCAGCGTGACAAGCTTCTCCAGGAGAATCAACAGCGCCCCATCTTCTCCAGTTCTCCTTTTATGCTGTTAGCAATCATCCTTAGCCAAATCCACCCAGAGAGGCCTTCCACACCCAGAACCATGCTGATTCAGCTAGGTGTTACAAGTTCACCTTTAGTTTACCACAATACCCATTGTTAAAGGAGGAAAGATTGAAGCTCAGATTTCAGTCAGTTGGTTCCAAAGTAGGAGGGCATGGCCGAGGTGCATCACAGCAGATACAAAGGCAACACGCCCCCAAAGAAATGAGCAGCTGCAGGCCTTTTTTTTTTTTAAATGTATTTGGTTGTTGCAGTTTTACTACACAGCTCAGACTCGTGTTGATCCTCCTGCTCTCAGCCTCCCCAGCATTGGGATTACAGGCATGTACCACTACACCCGGACTCTGAGCTGGCTCAGACCACCCAGGGGGCAGGGCTGGCATAACATGTGGTGCTGGGAATTGAACTGTGGTCGTTGTACTTGCTTACACAGGCACTTTGGTCCACTGAGCTATCTCACTGGCCCAGGCCAGCCTTTTTTCTGTCCCTTTATATTCCATACAGGCTATAAGCCTACTGACTGGTACCACCCACACCCAGGGTGGGGCTTATTATCCACACATTTAATCCCAGTGCCACACACTTTACCCACATCCATATACCCTAATCCAGCCACCTTCTAAACTGCCTACCTATGACCACATGGGGCTTTGGGGGTCTTGTGAAGTACAAGCTTAACAAGCACTCTAGGGTCATTCTGTCTTCTATTATCCTGAGAGGTAGAAAATAAAATCACAGAAGCTCTGGAGATCATCAACACTGTAGGCAAGAGCACACGAGCATTGTCTCCTACAAGTGGTAGTGAATCTATGACACAAATGCTATTTTTCTTTTAAGATAAATGTTAATGTATCAGCTGTCTTTTCGAACATAAGCCTAGGACCAGGTGTTAGCACGGGATCACTACGACTTTGAGGTGAGCCCAGGCTACACAGTGAGATCCTGTCTCAAGGCAAAACAAAGACACACGCTGTTCATTCCTTCCCCAAAGAGCAAACCTGAGCAAGTCCCTTTCACCTGCAACTCCTTTTCTCCTTCAGCTTCTTCCAGCCCAGAGAGGAGCGCAGATAGCCAGGTGTGGCCTGTGTGCATCCTAGTCTTCTTCTAATAAATCTTTCTCATTATTATTATTATTTTGTATTTTTGAGACAGGGTCTCGCTATGCAGTTCAGGCTGCTCTTGAGCTCACTTTGTAGCCCAGGCTGACCTTGAAGTCCTCTTGCTTCAGCCTCACCAGTGCTGGGATTACAGGCATGCACCACCATGCCTGGCTCATGTTTTCTGTTTTTTTAACTAGCACATCTTAGAAATTCTTTTCCCAGGACAGGAGTCAGCAAACCTGCATGCTTATGCTAAACAGGTCACTTAAGTTCCTGATTTCAGCCTCAGGGCACCTCAGACCCAAGCCGTGACAGAACCACAGGGGATACAAGTACCACTGATCCATGGGCAGCTTGTACAGGAGGTCTTTCATTACCAGAATATGAAGAAAGGCACTGAATTAGCAGACCGGATGTCATTCTATTATAGTTCTTTAAAGAAAATATTAACATGGTAAAAAAAATTATACTTACTTTGTGGCATAGAAGTTATAAATGTACATTTTATACAACAGCAACAGGGTACTTGTAAGATTTCATGTTAAAATTATTGATAAACTACTCACATAAATTCCTTTTAATGAAATTAATTAGCTATAATAACTTTTAATTGGTATAGTATTAATATTTCTACTTAGCAATTATTCAAATTCAAGCAACTAATCTGGTCCATTTAGACTTTTTATTCATTTTATTAGTAAAGGCTGATAGGAAGTGATTAGATCTGTTTGTACCACAAGTGGCACAGCCACCAGACGAGACTATCATGGTGTAGCAGGATGAGCCACTGGTGGCCCCGACCCTTTGGATGACGAGGACCAAGTCTCCACGTGTACATACAGCAGTAGGCAGCAAGCAACCACATTTACTGAAGACCACAGGAAGCTGTGCAAGTCCGTGCCCCGGACAGCAAAAGGTGCCAGGAGGGCCGGCCAAATAGCTCAGCAGATTAGAGCACCTGCAAGCAGGCGCAGGGGCCGGGGTTTGATCCCTGGTGCTGCAGTGCAGGCCCTGCCCCTTGGGCACACTAAGATGGCAACTGAGACTAGGTGTGGTGGTGCGCGCCTGTAATCCCAGCTCTTGGGAGCCTGTAAACAGGCAGACCACTACGAGTCCCACTTAGTAGTGAGACTCTGAACACCCGGTAGATCCTTCCCTAAAATGCAAAAAAAAAAAAAAAAAAAAAAAGTAATAATGTGCCAGAGTGATAGAAAAGCACTGACATGGATAAAAGCACACAAAAGCGGTAAAAACAAAAAGCACGGACTAATCAGGCTTCCGCAGCGTGATGGATCTGCACCTCAGCTTGGGTGCCTCCCGGCAAGGTACAGGTCCTGAGAGGAACAGTAAATTGACAGGGTGTGAGTCCTCTGAGGAGCTCTGAACATGCATGCTGCCCCAGAAGTCACTGCGATCCTAATTATGTTCATTCCACACAGTGCATATTTATGAACCGGTAATGAGGTGGGAGTAGGACCAAGCTGACCAGGTCAGCCTAGGAGATCCAACAGACATGTGCTCTCACCTAGAGCATCAGAGATCTCCTGGTTTTGTTATTTTATTTTTCTCCCCTCTTAGGATGATGGACACAGGAGTAAGCATAGGGTCCTGTCAGAATTAAATGGAGGGAAAGGACCGGCTGCCTTAGCTGCAGTCTTCACTGTACTAGTCACGCAGACGTCGTGCTGATTCAAGCCAGGGGGGCCACGTTTGGGTTTTGTACAATAAAGTCCTCTGGAAATCTGTTATACAACAAAGTGAAAGGACTCGCCACAAAACTATATACCTAAAATTGGCTGAGCTGGCAAATTTTATATTATGCGTATTTGATCACAATTATAAAAATATAAAGCAAAAACAGTTTTTAGGAGAAATTAAATTTGTGCTATTGGGCAATTATAAAATTTAAAAATGATATAATTCTGTAGCTGTTGGTTTTCTGCCATATCCCCACCTTAAGATGCCCCCTCCAAGGCCAAAGCACCTAGCCAAGCCGGGTGTGCAACAAGCAGGCTGGTGAGTCATGCACAGCGCCCCTGCTCTCGTGCTCCCAGGGGAGCAGGACTCCAGAACCAATGGTGACGGCTACAGCACCATCTTCCTGCAATCCACAAGCCAAGCTACTGCTTGGCCCTGAGTCTGGCATCGGCCCTGTCGAAGTCCTGGGCCAGCTGTGGCCATGACTCAGCTGGCCTCCTACCCTGCTGACAGGGAGGAGCTGGCGTCCCACAGGCTCTGACCTGGGGTGGGTAGTGGCAGGACACTGATGAGAACTGGCATTGCAGAGCCACAGGCCACGCCTGCAGATAACCCTGAACCTCTGTGCTGTGTCCGTGTTGGCCCAGCCCCCCTATGCTGGTGTGTCCCCCACCACAAGGTCAGCAGCCTGTTCACAAAGGCTGGGCCAGGCACTGTTCTGGGAACCTGGCCATTAGCTTCTTCCCCACCCTATGCAGGAGGCTACTCCACTCTTGCCACTTACAAATGGGGAGAGACTGGGGATGGCACAGCCAAGTGACAGAAAAGATGGGACTTCGAGGCCTGTGCGACCAGAGCCCTTGGTCATCTCGGCACACCAAAACTGCTCCACAGGAAATGGAGCATTTTCAGAAATTAATCTAAAACCCTGGGGCTGGGGAGATAGCACTGTGACACAAGTGCCTGCTTGGCAAGTGCAAGGTTGTGAGTTCAAACCCTGGTCCCACAAAAAAAAAAAAAAAAAATCTGAAGCCCAGACCTCACTGTAACTCTCAAGCAGAGCAAAGCAGCGCCGCAGCACGTGAGGTGCAGGCTCAGGAGCTGCCACACCTGCAGAGCACTGATTTCTGAGTGGTGGCCCTGCTCCTAAGAGGGTGGGTACAAGTCGGCCAGGACACAGCCTAACTCAAGCCACTGTAAAGTTTCCTCGGCACAGGGAGGCCTCGCACTGGGTGGGCTTGGGGATCCCTGACTTGGGTCACAATAAATGTCAGTTCCCATTTAAAGCTGTTCTGCCCAGCCTGCCCCCTGCACTGTCCCCAAGGACTTCTAACACTCAGTTTGGGAAGGGTCCCGCTCCCCATGGGAGGAATGGGCTCTGTTAGGCTGGGCAGCCTAGCAGGGAGGGGACAGGCCCCGCAGGGCCCCAGGTTCCTACAGTAGCTGTGGCCAGAGTTGTGGCACAAAGAAAGCAGAGAGATGAGGACTTAACACTTCCACTTTGGGACTGTTAGAAAATTCTGAGCCCAAATCTGACTCTGCAGGGAGAGTCAAGTGACAAGAACTGGACCCCACCCTATTACCAAACCAAGGTAAGGCGCACCAGCATGCTGACCACCAGGGGTGAGGGGGTGTCCCCCTCCAAGGAGCATACCATGGATACCCTGTGGAAAACCTGGGACAGCCAGTTGGAACTTCGACTCCTGCCATCTGCCGCCCAGTCTATAAAGTGCCATCAGTAAAACCACAGAGTCAGAAGAACAAACTGCCAACAGCTCTTGAGGGCATGGACGGCTGGCAGCTCTGATCCCGGGCACGAGACGGCACCCTGCCTGCCCTGTCCAGCCTGGACATACTGCCCAGTGTCCCCTGACCCGGGCGTCCTCCTTCCTGTCACTCTCTTCCTCCTTCCTGCACCTCCCCTGTTCTGGCCACAGCAGCAGGAGCCAGGTCTTCGGGCCAGTACTGGTCCTCCATGTACTGCTCCATGTCCGTGCTGCTGTCGGGCTCCCGGTCCTCTGCGCACGACCACAGGCTGCTGGCCACCTCCTGCTCCCACCTGTCCTCTACCAGCCGGTAGAGCTCCATGGCTGTGGCAGCATCTTCTACTGATGAATGCCCATGCTGGCCCACCTGCAGACGAGAGACAATGTCACTGCCTGGTGGGACAGGCCACAGGCCACCTCGATACCTCTATTAACCATAAGGCATGGGGTCCCTAACCCCGACCAGGGGCCTCATGTCTGCTTCCAGGAGACACAAGAACAAAGCCTGGGGGTTGGGCACGTGCCCTGGAGGGGTCAGCCTGAAGGTGACACTTACCTAGCACATTTGCTACACGAGGTGACCTGGATGGGGAAGGGACAGCCCTCAGCCCCATCCTCACTCCTGTGCCCTCACCTGGATCCTCTTGTGCAGCAGCTGCAGGGCCAGGTCCTTCAGGGAGACTCGGGCTCGAGTGAGGAGGCCAGGCTGGCCCAGCAGGCTTGGGACACACGTGGTGTCTCGGGTCTGGCTCCGGGGGTGGACATACTTGAGGGCCTGGAAGTCATTGTGCAGTGCGTGCCCCACCACAACTTTGCCCTTCAGGAGCTTGAGGATCTGTGGGTGGAGAGGAGCAGGGAGAAAGAGCCAGTGAAGCCTGCAGCAAGATGCACAGGCCCTCTGCAGCAGGGCCCAGACCCTTGGGGAACAGCGGAGGATCCTGGCTCCATAACAAACCTGCTGCCCCATGTTTAAATTCAGGTCCTTCTTTTACGGTTTTTTTTTTTTTTTTAGGGCCCCACACATGCTAGGCAAGGGCTCTACTACTGAACTACATCTGCAAACCATTTTGTGAACTTGAGCAGGGTCAAACTGCCTGGGCTGGCCTTGAACTTGAGATTCTCCTGTCTGTGCCTCTGAGCAGCTGGTACCACAGGTGTGGAGCACTTCCCCTGGCTGAATCTGGGCCTTTCTCCCAACTGTAACTTAAAATAATCTGGACCCATGGAAGGGCATCCTGCCCACCACACTCCACGTGAAGCTGAGGAAAGGTCATGGATGGCCAGGCTTCTCGTCCCTAGGTGTACACACAGCCCTTCACTGCCAGCATGAGCACTGCTCCCAGCTCCCCGCTGGGCTGTGGGTCTCAGGACCTTCGAGTCCACCCTGCACAGGACCCCCTTCCCCTTCAGGACTCATCCTGTTTTCCAGGGACACATTCTGCTCGAGATGGCATAGCCACGCCTCCTGCACCAGGACCCTATGTGACTTGACCAGTGCTGCTCCAATGTATTGATTTATTGTTAGTTATTCGTCAGTGAAGACCCAGCTGAAATCAGCAGACCATGCCTGGTGCCAGTAAACACAGCCAAGGTAGAAGCTCATTAGTATCAAGAGACTGGCTCCGGGATTCTACCCTGTGCTGCTGTGGATCGATTCTTCTTCCTTGCCCTCCAATCCGGTCTCTGTGCACAATGTGTCCCTCTCCTCCTAGCACCCAAGGAGGCTGTGTCCAGGCCATGGGCCTGTAACCCCACCCATGCCCACTAGCCTCACACAACCCACCTCTGCAGGCAGATACGACACACGCTCAGACCTTAACAGTTTGTGTCACCACGCAAGTCTCCCACCTCACTCCCTATCCTATCCCTCACCACCTCAGAAGGGGAAGAGATCGAGCCCAGCCAGGGGGAGGGGAGACCTGGAGGGAGTAGTCACACAAGCATCCTTCCGACTGCTTCTGTTCCCTATCAGCCCACTAGGTAATCTCTAGTCTTCCCAAAAAACAGCAGCGTGAGCTGGATGGAGGTGAGGTACAGCAGTATTTCCCCAACTTGCCTGTACCCACAGCATGGAAGGGTCACAAAGTTGTTCTTTTGAAAATGCAAAGTTGATCCAATACAATGACTGGATTAGGACACAGCTCAAGAATATTAATTCACTAACTTCTCTTTCGCTCATGCCTGATTTTATCCCTGAGAAACGGGCCCAGCTGGACAGGGCCGAGAGAGCGCACCGACCAGCCCAGATAGACAACCAGCTACACCTACACGGACCACTTTCTTCTCAGCCTCCAGGGATTAAACTTGGGTTTGAAGCCTGGGGTGCTCTATATCCCCAGCCCTTTTCATCTTAAGATAGGATCTTGCTAAATTAAACCACCTAGACTCTCCCCGAATTTGCAATCCTCCTGAGAAGTGAGTGTCACGGTGCGCATGGCGGTAGCCAGCTCAGTACTACCACTTTGCCTTCAGAAAGAGCTCCTCTGCACACACTTCACACAGCCCGAGCAGCAGCCCTCCTGGCACCAGCTTCTATCAGGAGAACTGCAGGACTCTCAAGGCAAAGTGCTCTGCCACTGGGGGACCACGCGTCGCCCAATCATTTCACAGCGGCAAAACTGCGCAATCATTTTCTACTGGGTCTCTTCTGCTATTTCTGTGGTGTCACTGACCAAGCTGCTTAGCTTAGCTGTTGCACCTAACACTGTTTTCTCATGAACATCCAGTGTTGGGTACACTTAGCACAACTTTTAGGATCCTCCCCGAAGCCTAGAGACCTGCAAGATCGGAATCCTTACAAAGGAACCTGCGGACAAGGGTGCTGCTCATTAATCAGACTTTAGATGTTTGCCATGGTCAAGAGCACCTGAGAACTCCAGCTACATTCCCAACCACTGTGCAAGTTGTTCAAAACACTTAAAAAACACAGCGTAAAGAAATAGGATACCTCAGCACCTGAAGGGTTGAGGGATATGGGCCCTGCACCTCACACCAAACACTCTATAACACAAAGCAAACGCCAAAAGGGAAGCTGTTTGATTTCTGCTATGGGCACGGCCTGCTACAGACACTACCCTGCCTGTTGCTCCACCAACACTTCACCGAGGTAGGGCCAGAACTTTTACTTGAGGTGTGATCACGAACTATGGTGAATTTTTAAATCCACAACGACAACTTATCACAGTAAAAGGCGCAATTGCCATACATCACCCTCAAAACCCTCCCCGCTGCCTTAGACACAACTCACCCCAGCACTCTTGCCACTTTCTGAGGCAGTTCTGGAAGTCCTCCTTCAGGACTATCTTCAGTTACACTCTGTGGCTGCCTTAATCGCTCACGGGGATTCCAAGCATTTCCTTTCATGCTCATTTTGACTTTGGGGAGGAGTCAAACAGCACAGTACCACAGCCAGTGAATAAGGCAGACGAGAACACACCATAATATTTGTACATGACAGAAACTACTGTAAACGTGTTGAACCAATCCAGGACATTTGAGGCAGGCACAAAAAGACACAAAAGAGGACTTCCAGAACTGTTTTTGGAAAGTGGAAATAGCGATAAGATATATGTGTTCAAAGAGAATATTTTGAGCCGGGTGTGGTGGCGCATGCCTGTAATCCCAGCACTTGGGAGGCTGAGGCAGGGGGATCAGGGCGAGTTCGAGACCAGCCTGGGCTACAAAAATGAGCTCAAGGCCAGCCTGAACTGCATTCCTATCTCAAAAAGACAAAAAAAAAAAAAAAAGAAAAAAAAAAAAAAAAGTATTTTGAGGGAAAATTTTGAGGACTAACAGAAATCTGTATTTTACTGCAGTAAGTTTTAAAAAATTAAAAATCACATCTATTGTATTCATTGATCACGCACCATGTAAGGAGAAGGAATCTACTGTCTGGAGGAGGAAAGGGACTTTCTGGAGGTCTCTCGGCCCAGTGGGATCGAGCTATCCTCACACTGAGGGCAGTCCTGCCCAGCCTACCACACAGCCCTGGACAAGCCCTCGTCCCGCCCTCACCTCTTTCTGTGCCACCTGGAAAGGGATGGCTTTGCGCATGTGCTGCCGCGTGATGCCACTCCAGCGGGTGCGGTAGTCCACGATGGGCATCTCAGGCCGGACGTACTTGTCATAGAGGACGTCACCATGGTAACTCACCACGGAGCAGCGGGCCAGCTCACTCACGCACCCCCGGGGCCCCGTGCCCACCATCTCACAGTCAACAGCCACACACTTGCTGGGTGAGAGCCCCGAGGCTTCCCTAGGGGCCGGCCGTCTGCTGCCCAGGCTGCCGCCCCCAGATCCAGCCCTGGGGTGCTGCCTCCCACTGCTGGCAGCTTCGGAGCCTGGCAGTGCCTCGGAGGCGGCGGACCCCGACTCTGGAGGCACACTCAGCAGCCCCTGCCCCTGCAGCAAGGCCTTGCGGGCCATGAAGCGCTGGTGCTGTCGGCTCCTCCTCTTGTGCCTCCTCCGCGGCACATCCTTCGTGTTCAGGCTGGAGTTGGACACACACTGAGTAGACCCAGGGCCTTCACCCTGGACCATGCCAGTCAGCTTACAGTCTGTGGCAAGGGACGCCAGGGAGGCGGTCTCTCCTCAGGGCAGCACCCTGCAGAGAGAACATGGGCAAAGCAGTTGCATGAGGAGGTGGTCAGCCCACCCCCGTACCCAGCTGAGTTGGTGACCTGCTTCATTAGGAGCAGCACTTACACTGCGACCGCCACTTGCGGAGGACTGTTGTAACTCTAGGGAATCACACCATCTTCCCAGTTTTTCAGGAAAAAAGAAAAAAAAAAAACCCCAAGGCACATTGAGGACTCTGCCCAATTAGTGAAAGACTGACAAGAACCAGAACCTGCCAATGTGATGCCATTCACCTGTAATCTCAGCACTCTTAGGAGGTGGAAGTACAGGGATTGCAACTTTGAGCTAGCAAAGCATTTAGTGAGACCCTGACTCAAAATTTAAAAAGGGCTGAGCAGGAGCCCCTAGGGAGGTCACTGAAATGTTGATTAGCATCTCTGACCTGAACATGAACTGTCCCCTGACCACACAATCAAGGAATCACTCTATCCTTCAAAGTCCATAGTTACACAATCTACCTCTGCCTGTGAAGGTGACCAGGGAGTTCTGTGGGTCTCTGTCCCAGTTCATCAGTCAGCCCTGCCCTCACCCTATGGAAAAGTGTGGAAGGAGCAGAGCTGGTCCCACGACTACCCAGACTTCGAGGACCACAGGGATAACGAGCTCACGGCACCCTTAGGAACCCAAGTGGGTAGGGAGGAGAGGGAGACAATGGTGCTGAGGCATGGTTAGGACAGCAGGGGACCCAGGGGAGGGCACAGGACAGGCAGAGACACCAGCTAAAGGAGGCCTAGAGGTGGAGGGGAGACTCTGCAGGGGTCCAGCAAGGTGCGCCCACCAGGCAGTCCAAGAAGGAAAGGTTCTGAGAAACAAGCCACAGACCCAAAGCCCAGGAGCCAAAACACCCCACTGCCAGCCCCAGTTCAAAGGGCACAGAGGCAGGAAGCAGAGAGACAGGTGGAGGACTGGGAACTGCTCCTGGGCCTCCTCAGGCTCGAACAGGGAACAGGCAAAGGACTTCAGGGGGACGGTAAACTGATTCCAGCTGCCTTCCAGGAACAAGTGTGGGCTGGATAAGAATGGGGGCAGTAGTAGCAGAAATGGAAAGAGGTAGCAAGTGAGGCGGGGCTCTGGTCTGCGGACGCCAGCTTGTGCTGGAGGCCTCCTGGCACCGAGGGCCAGGGTGAGGCTTGGTGACCCATCCTGACTCACTCACCCCGCACCTGCTCATTCCCTCCCCAAAGCCTTCTCCTTTTAAAGAAGATGCTTAACTGCGGTTGTCAGACTGACAGGTTCAGAACCCCGATCTGCCGTTCCAAGAAGCCCAAACTGGCCCTGCCAGTAACTGGCTTGGGGTGGGAGCCCTCCTGAAGGGCTG